>PVKA01002516.1:108690-123906 GCA_004027165.1 Ctenomys sociabilis | reverse complement strand
TCCCCTCCCCTTCTCTCTTCTTCTCTCTCCTTTTTTACTTTTCTGAATTCCCCAATCTCAGGTACGTTGTTTAGGAATACAAACCAGACTAAAACAACTTAGACTCCCAAATGCCCACAAGAAATGTAGTGATGTACAGGGCCAAAACTCAGTATAGAAGGACCTTCCTTGTTCATCACGTAGTGCCGTGGCCTTGTTCTGAACAGTGGACATCAGGGTGCCCAGCAGAGTGCCCTGACACGAGCAGAAGCTCCTTGTGAGCCTGGCCAGGTCCCTGTGTCTCTCTTACACACGTGGAACACCCGATGATTGCCGCCCAGGCACGTGTGCAGTTTCTGGGGCCTCCAGACTCCCTGCCTCTGGTCCCCCATACAGGAACACTGTCACTTTTGTATGAACTGCTATGTAAAGGAGTTACATAGAATCCTGACTGGAAAGGGGGATTCTGGAGGCTTCCCAGCTGGAACCCAGCACTGGAATTGGAGTTTCAGACACTGAAACTCCTGGTCTGATGATGTCACTTTCTTTCTGTACTTTTTGTTTTTTCTGTGTAATCATGCATGTATCAACTAGCAGTTCATAAACTTCATTATACTCCTTTCACCTCAGCATTAAAGGCCCTTGTCCTGTGTGATTCGGAACCTCTGAAAGAAGCTGCTGCACAGGTGGTAACCTCTTCCAGGCTGCACACCTGAGCGCCATGAAGGAGACTTGTGGACAGTGTGCTTCTCTTTAGGAATCAGAGCAGAAAGAGGTCCACCGTTGGACATTCCCAGGGTGAGAGGACACCCCTTTGGCTGGGTGGTTAGAGTAGAGCCAGCCCATGAGGAGTGGGAGGAGGCTGGGAAGCGGTGACCCTCTCGGGTCAGATGGGTGCTGGTGGAACAAAATGATGGAGGGTAAGTGGGCACCAGCAGGACAGCTGGCAGGCTCCAGTGGGAGTTATCTATGCTGCAATGTCCAAATTTTAGGTATGAAATTACCAGAGCAGCTAACTACAAATATAAAAAGTGTAGAGTAGAAGTCATTAAGCCAAGAAATTGATACTGGGGTGGAGTCCTCTCTAATGTACGGCAACCCTGATTAATTTTGTGGAATTCTATGTTAATTTTAGGATTCTGTTGGGTGTGGTTTGATAATCAGGCTACATAAAATTTACGTTGAAAACTGGACAGTTTCCAAAAGGGGAGTATTCAGTGTTCAGTGTAGCTGTTCCTGAATATATAATTGATGTATATATTTTAAGAGGAATAGCTGTTTCTTACCTCATGGAAAATATCAGTTTGCTGTCCCAATGTTTAAAGTTGGGGGAATTTTAGTTGGGAAAGTTAATATGCTCCTCGTTACCTGCCAGCACCCTCCAAACTTCTCTCTCTTGACCAATGCAGACTTCCAGGGGCCAAGAAGGGATTACTGCTGCCCCTGAGTGGCATGTATTTGTGCTGAGGCCTCCCCAGAGGGACGAGCCCTCCTGTCACCTTGGGGAAATGAACAAGAACTCACCTTTGCCAATCTTGGCTGAATGGTAAATTTACTTTTAGATTCCAGTTTGATATTTTTGTTCAGTTGGTGTGCCTCCAACATGACCGGTGTGTTGGGGTAGCTCTTAACTCACTCTTCCACTTCCTGCCTGGGCCCTGCTCTTCGCCCCTTGGTGGCTTGTTGCCAGCTAACCCTAGTTAGATAGACTCTCTCTAAAGTCAAAGCAAAAAAGTGTACTAAGGGCATTTTAAATCCAAGCTGCTACTAGGCTTGTTCGAGAAAGAAACTATAAGTAGGTGGTAGAAAACATATAAAGAAAGTTACAATGTGTGTGTATAGACAGTACAGTTGGGATAGATAACGCTGTGCTTCTACATAATCCTATGAGAGGCAAGATTTGCACTGATGGTGGTTGGACAGGATATTATGTTGGCTTCTAGTACTATGGTCATCCACTAGGAAAATAATTATTGAATTTTTTCTTTTTTTTTTTCTGCAAAGCTTTATTCCAGAGGGGCTCAGTCCTTCTTGGCAGCTGCCTTCTTCATGGCGGCCAGCACGTTGCTGAGCTCCTCATGCTTCCTCTTGGCGTGGATGTGCATCCCCACCCTTTTCTTGACGAACTTGAGGGCACGCTTGTCCTTTGAGACCTTGAGCAGCTCCATGGCTCAGCGCTCATAGAGGGCGAAGCCACACACCTGCCGGATCATGTCCCACACAAACTTGGTGTGTTTGGTGAGATGTCCACCACGGCGGCTGTGCCTCGGCTTGCTCACATTCTTAAGTCACCTTGTGGCCCTTATTGAGGCCCACGGCCATGGGATAGAGGAGGGCCATGGCTACTCTTCTTCAATGGTTGCTGTGGCAATTATTCAATTTTTGATATAATTCAGGTATAAAAAATAAGATAAGTAAAGAGCTACACTCTTAATTTACTGAAAAGAGACATCTGCTATAATAATGTCTGTATGTATAATATCATGTATGCACCTTGTACGATATCATGTATGCACCTTGTACGATACCAAAATAGTATGAAAACAGTTCGCAATGTATTAATTTATCAAATCTGTCTTATTAAGGTGTCTTAAAACTGTCTGATTGATATTTGTACTTCAATAAAATAAAAAAATAAAAAAATAAAGAAAGTTACAAATATAAAGAAGTATTTTTGGCATGAGAGAATGTTAAATGGTAAGGTTTCACCCTACCAGGACTAGAAAATAAAGGTAGTGCAAAACTTGGATGTACAAGCATGTTGATGGAAGGCTTGAGAGGGACAAAACTTTTCAAAGAAGTATATGGTTACTGCTTGGCCTGCCAAAAATGTAGGTTAAGTCAGACCCCAGAAAAGAATTGTGGACAGACATACAGGAAATGGCACGTGTCACTAACCTGTCAGCTGAGCGTGTGGGTGCCTATTTGCCACTGGAAACCTCAGAGTATAAAGGTCAACTATTGTTACTGAAGCTACCGAAGGCTAGGGAGGAGAAGAGGTAGGGGGAGGGCTGTCAACCGTGGGGGTGAATCGTGGCTCAGGCCGAGTGGGAGTGCAGGCTGTGGGAGTGCAGGCTGTGTGCAGCTGAGGCGAGCCTGAGTAAGAGCATCCCTCTTGTCTGTGTTGAGAACACTCAGAGAGCCATGTAGTACTTGTCCAAAAGCAACTAGCCACATGCCTCTTAATATTATTACTGGAGAACCGCCCTAAGAATGCCTGCCCGGATCCGGCAGGTTTATCATGTTGGGTCTTTACCCATCAGCAGGGGATTTGGATTTGGCAGCACCCCTATCACTTACCTGTCCTGGGGTGTTAGTGGCCACATGAGGCAACACAGGTGGAGCTTTCAGTACCATGACTATGTCTTATGGCCACCCTTTAGTAGATTCAAAATGAAAATGGCTCCTGTTTCAAAGGAAAGAAAACCACAAGGTGTTGCATTTTGATTTATATTGAGTGGATGTATCATACCCCATACCCTCAGGTGGCTGGATTAGCTGAAAGAAGGAACAGATTATTGAAAGAACAACAGATGAAACTGGGAAACAATACCTGCAGCCAGTGGAATGGTAATTTATCTACTGCCCTAAAACTCAAATAACAGACCCTTGGGAGAGAGAGAAAGTACCTCTTAGCCAGAATGACAACTCCTAACAGAGACTAGAAGACTAGCAGATGTAGAAAACCTCTAAAATGATGGGCCGTTGACCCGACCCATATTCTTATCGGGAGACTGTGGGTTCCGAGGCAATGAGGTTGTGCCTCCAGGGGACTTGGAAAAACCCAGGAGAATTGAAGTTTGTGCACAGGGCCTTTGTGTTCAAATTCCAGTGAAATATTTTGGACATTATTACCCCAAGGAAGTTTAGCAATATTTGTATTGGAGATACAAGTACTGGAGGGATGGTGGGCCCAGACTTCACAGGGGTCACGGTGACCTTGATGCACAGTTTAGGAGAAGAGCCAGCTCCCTTAGCTGCAGATGACCGAGCCGCACAGATGACTATTGTCCCGCACAGCCAAGGGACTTGGCAAGAGTCACCACCGCCTGGCATGGCCCCTTGAATTGAAGGGGGTTTTACATCAGCCAGTACAAAGGCAGAAGCCAAAGTCTGGGTCAGAAAGAATCCACAAGGGAAACCAAAGGCCTCCAAAGGAATTGCTGAAGAAAATAATAATAATAATAATAATAATGTGCTAATAATTTACAACGATGATTATGCAATTATACAGGCTAATAAACTTTTGTCATGAATAAGTGTCCTGCTGGAATTAGGGAGCATATTTCTGTAGTCCACCAACCTCAAGGCTCCTGCGATGCCCCCCTCTGGCCAATGTCGCCACCACTCATCTTTACCTGCCCTCTCCAGCAGACACCCTTTAACATCGCTGGATGAGATAACTCCTTGCCTGCAGCCTGCGTGCCTTCTCGATCATCGGCAGCCGTATCACGCCGGAGTGGGGCTACTGTGACGTGGCTTGAAAGACATAATATTGGAGGCTTATTATGTAGACACAAATAATCCTGCTTACATTTTTGCTGACTGTGTCTCTCATGATAAGAATTGTTTGGTAGGTCGTTGACAGGGCAGATGGAGTCCTGTTTGCTCAACAGATAATGTCTGTACAACATGCCTCTCATTCTGGATCGATAACAAATTAGAATTTCCCTCCCCCATCTGGAGGGAGCTAATTTTCCTTTCCCCTGGCCAACAGAATGCTACGGTTTTGAGCTGATGCTCATCCCTTGCCCATACTTAACTTGTAATTTTCCCTATGACCCTTATTTTATATTAACTCAACCTCCTAGAGTTCCACAAATGCTTGTGAATAATCAACACTTACTTGATGAATTTAAGATTAGGATGCATATAACATGTCAATCGATAGATATTTCACCTGGTAACCACTGAAATGAATCATCTTTGGTATGATTTATATTTAAAATCTATCACCTCAGAACACTACTTCTCTGTTTTGGTGACCCCATTGCCTACATGTGCCATGACTTTGGCATGGCTAAGTTGCTGCTGTGTGTGTATGTGACATGAGACACAGCCTGCCAAGTTGACCCCAGACCATTCACATGAGCCTGTCAGTTCTGAATGCCGAATGAAGAGTTAAAATGAGGTACAGAAAGATCTCCTTTGTCCATCACTCAGTGTCATGGCTTTTGTTCTAAAGATTAGATGTCAGGGTGCCCTGGCACAAGCAGAAACTTCTTGTGAGCCTGGCTTGCTCCCAGGGACGGGCTCTTGTTTACCTGTCTAGAAGACACATATTTGTTCTCTTGGGAACTTGGCCAGTTCTTGAGGGCCACAAACTCCTTGCCTCTGCTCATTTACACAGCTGGGATGCTGCCACTTCTGTCTTAACTGTTATGTAAGCGGTCTCACTGGTGGAGGGACTCTGGAGTCTCCTCTGTGGAGAGGACACTCTCTCTGCTTTTCCCAGTGAGGACCCCGAAAGCCATCTAATAGGACTCTTTGGCATCTGAATTAGGGTTTCAGATGCCAAATCTATTCCGATCCTGTGGTGTAACTTTCTTTCTCTTTCTTCTGTGTAATCTGGCATGTGTCAATTAATAGTTTATTAAGCTTTATTTTCTTGCTTTTACCTTCAGCATTAAAGGCCTGTGTTGCCATGAATCTGAACCTCTAAATTAAGCTACTGCAATAAACTGTATTCTCTCTAAGCCTATGAAGCTAAATGGAAATTCTAGCCAGGAGAAAACTGAAGAATGGTACATTCCCTCCCCTTATGAACAATTTTCAGGAAACATGTATACCACTTCTGCTTATGTCATATCATATTTCTCAAAATTCAATCATGGCCACAACTCACTCCAGGGAGGCTGGAAATGTCACCTCCCCAAAAGTCACAGGCCCACCTAAATATCAATTTCTGATGAAGAGGAATAATCAATGAAGAAATTGGTTTTCTCGTTTATATATAGACATGCCCTCAAACTTCAGACATCTGTCATTGGATTTGTCCATTGATGAGTTTATAGCTGGGTGTGCTGTTTCGGGGGTGTGCTGGCAGGAAGTAGTGGATCACTGTGGGCATGTCCTGGAAGGACCCATCCCTTCCTCCTCCCTTGATTCCTCTCTGCTTTGGGTCAGCACTGCCATGGTCTGCTTTCCTCCACTTGCCTTGGTGCCAGTTGACTATGGACTGAAAGCTCTACAAGCTGGGAACCAAAGTAAATCTCTCCTTCTTTGACCTATGGCTGTTGGGTATTTTGTCCCAGCAACAACAGATGTGACTAAGACAGCTGACAACCTTTGAAATAACTCTAACCTCTGAAAGAAATGCTTCACTGAAAGAAAAGAAATGCTTCACTGTTGCTATTTCAGTTCTTTAAAATTAGATTTCCAAGTTTTATGATCAAGATGATTGATTTCAGTCAGGTGTGGTGGTATATGTGTATATCTCAGCACTCTGGGCTGGAGTGAAAGTCTGAGTTTAGTCTGAATAATCTAGCTATCCAGTTAACAAGACTCTGTCTTAAAAAATAAAAAGGGTTGAGGATGTAGCTCAGTACACTGATCCTAGAGTCAGTCCCCAATAGGAGAACTGACTATGCTGTCTCTGCTGCTAACTCCACGTGTGTGCCTGTGGTAAGGTGTATGACACACAGAGCAGACAGAATAACTGAGCCACGCTCCCTGGCACATGTTCAGAGCACAGTAAGTGATGGTGTTCATGGTCAATTCTGTTCTTTTAAATTTTCCTATTGAGAAAGCTGATACTGTAAATCATGGCTACTAGCAGGGGGCCCATCCATTGAGCTGTGAGACACAAGACTTATGGGCTGTAGCTAGCCCACTGCCCAAAAGGGGCGCTGCCTCAGCCTTCTCATTGCGATCTAGGTGAGCATCACATACACAGTGTCCAAATCCCGCCCCTGGACCTGAGGGTGAGTGTCCTTGGAGGGAAGCAGGATGGAGGGATTCCAGAGGCTTCAGTGTCTTCCCACTATAAGTCATCCACAAAATGTAGTTTTCCTCCTCTTCAGGAAAAGCACAAAGTCCCTGGTACGTGAAAGGATGGGCTTTGAGTCAGCTAGAATGTGAAGTACTGACTGAGTACCCCAGGCTTGGGCAGTTTTTGGTCATTTTTAGAAAGGCAAGTTGCTTGTAGAACCACCTGCAGCACTTCAGCTTTGCCGGCAGGCACTGTGTTGAAGCCAGAAGGCTCCCATATCTTGGGGCAGAGACAGAAACAGAGAACCCAAGAAGTGGCAGAGGAGTTCCGGCTCTGCCTCTCAGCTTGGGAAACCTGATGCATTCATCCGTGGTTGAGACAAACTGCTCAGTGGGGGAATTTTTATTAAGGAAAGTACAGACACATGTGGTGGCCCCTTCTGCGCTGGTTTGTGAGCTCTGCAAACTCAGTCCCCATCTCTCCTGTGCACAACTGTTGCTGGGACAGAAGCGGTAGTGTTCTGTGGGTCTGAGCGAGAAGGGCGCTTACACTGACAGGAACACGCACGGTCCTAGGTGCAATGGTTGTGCCAGAATTTGTTTAAGAAAACCAGCAGGAGTGTTTTAAGAGGAGTAACAGGTAGCAATGATCTGAAAACCCAGAGCAGCCCTGAGACTCTAGGCATGTGCTCCTGCAATGGACCCTTGCTTGAACTGCAGCATACTGGGAAGGAGACAGAACTTGCCAAAGGCAGGGGATCCACGCACAGGGACTGTCTGGCATGGGGCAAGGGCTCGTGCCACTCTGTTATTTTCCTGCTGCTCTGCTCCCTTTCCCAAAATGTGGTGGCTGGTGCCCAGTGTTGGTTTGGTAACCCTTGCCACAGGAGCCTGCGGACTCCAAGTCCCTCCTGGGTCCTACCTTCCCCCACCCTGTCACTTCCCCAAGGCCTTGTCTCAGTGCTTTCTTCCTTACAACTCTGGCTGACTAAACTTCTTCTATCCTCTCTCTGCCTGAATCTAAGCCACAGCACCAGGCCACAGGCACCTTCAATCCTATAGTGACTTGTAAATCTGGTATAGCTCTGTCCGACCCCAGTCTCCATCTTGCACTTCTGACAGCTTGAGGATGACCCTCTTGGAAGGTCTCATGCCCACCCTCTCCCTCTGCTCGTCCTTGGATCTGTGAATGCATGGCCTATGAGCAAACTATCTATTTTTCTCCTTGTTCACCCAATATTTTTAGAGAAAATGACCAAGTCCTATCAGCTTGGCCCAAGGCATAAATGTTAGCTTCACCTGTCTCCAGGTTCCAAAGCCACATCAGTCTCCCATGGACCCCCCCCACCTCCACTCTCTTCCCTGCTCTGGGCTGTTAAGATCATAATTAATCAATGTACTTTGTCCTATTCAAATACCTGAAATGGAGAAAATCTGGTTAAAAGCAAGATTCTTCTCCAACTCCACCTTCCAAAACCAACTGCAAAGACAAGAAATTTTATCTTTAGAAAATGCATACTGCCCTATCCTGAGGAGTACTTGCTAAAGGCAGGGAAAGTCAAACCCGATTGGGTGAGACACAGGAAGTGAATTCACCTTGCCAGAGTCGCTAAAGGAGATCACATGTCCTAGGAGCCAGTCTGCCCCAAAAGGCCAGGGACTGCAGCTCAGGTCCTTCCCACCCTGCAGGGCATCATGGGAGAGACCACAAGGAGGCTGAAAACAGGGCCCTTTACAAGATTCCCGGAGGTCCCTAATCCCATTGGAGGAGGTGGAGTCAGAGTCTATGGGTTGACCCAGAAGGGCACACACAAAACCCCCATGACGAAGCAGGCATCGTGGTGTTGTGAGCAGCTGCCCTTGCTTTTGTGTCCAACAGCTCTCTGTCAAGGAAGAAAATGCATTCGGGAGGCTGTGGCAGGAGGCCTGCTGTGGAGGCCCGCCTGGGCTTCATAGTGAGTCCAAGGCCAGCCTGAACTATAAGGGCAAGATGGAATGAAAAGACAGAACAAAACAAGATAAAACTGAAAAGTAAGGAAAACAAAGCCATGCAGATATGTTGAAGAAGATAAATGCAGACTGCATTTCAAAAATTGGAGAACAGAGGAAGAAGTACTTAATGAAAGAAGACATAAGAGAATAAAAAGCAAATGTGCTCATCGTGTCAATACGATTAAATAAAAATAAATAATTTTTTTTATTTATGTATTTGGTGTATGGTCTCACTGCATAGCTGGCCTGAGTGATCCTCCTGTTCCTAGCCTCCCCAGTGTTGGGGTTACAGGCATGGGCCGCCAGGCTTGGTTGCTGGCTCATGCGCCCCAGGGGTGGGGCCAGTGCAGCATGCGGGGCTGAGGGTTGAACCTTGGTCCTTGTGCTTGCCAAAGCAGGTGCTTTAGTCTGCTGAGCTATCTCGCCAGCCCAAATAACCTTTTAAGAGAAAGATTATGAGTCAAAAAATAAAATCTGTATCACTTATTCTATAGCAAAATAAATTCTTGGTATGTCAGAAGTGTAAACAAAAAACTGTCATAAAGTGTGACATCCCAGGTGTAGTGGCACATGTCTGAGATTCCAGCACTTGTGAAGCTGAGGCAGGAGGATTGCCATGACTTTGGAGCCAGCCTGGGCTGCACAATGAGTTCAAGGCCACCCTGAATTACACAGGGAGACCTTGGCTCAAAAATAAAAAATCACCCCTCCCAAAAGTAAAAGAAAACATCAGTGGATTTTAAAATGACATTGAGATTTTTCTAAGCATTGCATAGAACCCAGGAGCCATTAGCAAAATAGCTTTTATTTATTGATATTCTTAAATATATAGAGAGATGTTACAAATCAGTGAAGAGCATGAATGAATAGGGCAATTGGCAAGGGAAGTAAAGAGCTGTCCTCAGAGGGAGAGGTATAGATTACTAATAGAAGAGCATTGCTCATCTTCCCCAGGTCAAAGACACTCAAGCCAAAACAATGGGATAAACAGTGATCATTTATCAGATCGGCTGGGCTTGAAAAGCCTGATGACAGTGGTGTAAAGGGTGTGAACAAATAGAGTGGTGCTCTGGAGCTTGGAGTATAAATAGGGACTTTTTAATGGGCAAGTTGAAAATAGCTTTCAGATTTTAAGAGCGCACAGCCTTTGATGCTACGTTTGATGTCTTCTTTCCTGCGCAGACACTCCCAGATACTTGAAAAGTCATAAGCATAAAAGATTAATCTACTAAGGAGACACTAATAAGACACAGATCGGTGAGATGGTGGCTGGCGTGGGGCACCGTGGAGCCACGTGGGGGAGCAAGGTGGGTCACTATACTGAGGGGGAGCGAGGGCCCCCGAGCCTGGAGGGTGAGGAGCACAGGACGGGCACGGGTCCTCGCGCACAGTAGGACCTAGGAGCGTGTTTATGGTGGAAAATCCTGGAAGGCAAGGTTTAGCTAAAAAATGTGGTACTGAGTACTTCTGAGCAGCAGATCCCTCCCATGATCTGGAATTAAGGCGGAGATTATTGCAATTATTATATTTTTTGCTGTGTTCAACTATTTTTCACTCTGGGGATGATTTTCATAATCCAGAAGTGCTAAAACTGAAATTGAAAGAGATTTTCAAATCCTTGCCGTGGACCTGCTGGTGTAGTATCAGCGAGAACCCGACGTTAGCAGGGCAATGGCAGGCTAGTCCAGCAAACTGACCTGCCCCCTGCTCAGCAGCTCTCCTGCTCGCTTCTTCCCTGTCATGTTGCTTTTGTGTTTTTGAGACATGGCCTTGCTGCAGTCCTAAGGTCACTCTGTAGCTGAGGCTGGAGTAAAGTCATAGTGTTCTGCGTGCCTCAGCCCCCCGAGGGCAGGGATTCCAGGTGTGTGCCATCAGGCGAGGCTTCTCACCATCCTTGGGCACCTTCCTGAGTTCCCAGCCTGGGGCTCTATTCACTGGCTCTTTATGTGTGAACAGTGTCTTGCTCCCTCCAGCTCAGGAGGGTCACTCAGTGGGGTCCAAGCCAGGTGTTCCAGATGGTCCTGGCCTTGTTTGCAGAGCGCTTTAACCCCAGGAAGGTCAGGCTTGTAACCTGGGCACTCACTGCCTCACATTGCCAGAAGGCCTGGAGCCCTCGCCAGTGTGGCTTCAGCTGCGTCCAGGTGCCCAGTGGCCAGGGCCTATGTCCTAGGCACTGGCAAAGGGTACTGTGCCGGGACCTGTGGCTCTAGCTTGCACAAGAGTGAATGACACTGCCATTTGGGGGCGGAGGGCAGGAAACCGGATGCCTGCTGACCATGTGGAGCTGTGTGCCCAGCGCATGAGGGCCTCGTTCAGACAGACCCCATCTGTGACCCTTGGCCCATGGACCGCCAGACTGGTGGGTGCCACCCTGCCCTAGGCCAGGCTTTTGGGCTCTGTTTCCTGGAAGAGCTCTGGCAGATGCCAATGAACGCTTGGCAGAGCCGGAGAGGAGATGGGAAACACATGCAGGCCGGGCTCTTCACATGCTTCCCAGCAGCCACCAGATTGCCCGGAGCCCTTTATGACTGCACCCAATCTGGTAGTGAAACTAGAAGCCACATGTAGCTCTGGACCAATTTGTGGTTCTATAATGAACAGCCCTTCTGCAGATCCTTTCAGCCACTTGCTGAAAATTATTATTGGAGTAAAATTTTGTCGTCATACTTTCCAGGGAGTTGACATTTCTTAATGTGTCCCATGGATAAACATTATTTCTGTTAGACAGAGCAGTGTGGTCAGAAGGTCTGGGCTGGGATTGCACAGAAGAAGCACAGTGACCAGGAGTTGGGGTGGGGAGGGCGTGGGGGTGAGGCTCTAACCCAGCCTTGCGGAGGCCTGGTGACCAGAAATGGTTATAGCCCATACTTATTTCTTACCCTTTGAAGAGATCTTGCTTCTTATGCAACTTATGACAGTCCATTCACAGCAAGCTCCCCATCTTCAGAAGACTTAGATGAAAGTACTGGCAGTGACTTGGTGAAACTGGAAATCCTTGACTCTTCTCCAGTGCTTCCCCTCTAGGAATCCCTATCTGTGCCCGGCCAAGTCCAGGTGAGTTCGAGCCGCTCACGTGTTCTCTAGCCATATCTCCATCGTCACTCACAGTCCCTTCTTTGTTGCTGGCCTTCACAGCCTCTTGGCATAGTTCTGGTGACTCTCTCTGTCCCTGGCTTGCATATTCCCTACCCTTTGGGGAGATCTCACTTCTTATGCAAGACCCACGACCTTCCCCATGGAGCTTTGAGCACCACACTGGGCTGCCCCAGAATCCTCTTAAGGAAGAGCAGTGTCTCTTCATCTGTAGACATCACGACCACAGGACAGCCTGTATGTTCTGAAAGCTGTGGTTTGGAACGAAGAGAGGTAAGTGGCTGATATCCTAGGACTCCTCTTCAACTGTGTTCTGTGAACACAGGTTTTAAAAAAAGCAAATAGGCAAGTATAGGACAGTATGTAATAAGAAGCACCAAGCCAGCCAGGCATGGTGGTGCTGGCCTGTAATCCCAGCACTCGGGAGGCTGAGGCAGGAGGATTGTTGTGAGTTTGAGACCAGCCCTCAAGGAGGGGAACACAGATCATCAGGTGGCTACAGGACTGTCCTGTAGGAAGGCCCTCGGCTGGGGATGACAGTCCAGGGAGGCGGAAAGGAGGTGTCCCTGGTAAAACAAAAGCAAGAGTGCAGCTTATCTGGGAGGAGACCGCAGGCAGGGATGGAGGAGGCCCAGTAGGGCTGGTGCAAGGGTGGCGACTGCACGCACCCCGGCTGGAGTGAAGCCGGGGCCGCCCTCAGGCATGAAGGGTATCCCCACAGCCCTCAGGGTTTTGCTTCTTCTCAGTAACAGCAGGTCCTCAAGGCACAGATGCAGTGGTGGGCTTATCGGGTGGTGATTTTGACTTGAAGGAATTAGGTTCTGCTTTGTTCATGGCAGCGGTACTGAGGTGTAATAATCAATATTCAAAGTCACACATACTTAATTCTACAATAGTTCTGTGCCAAGATACACAATGCCTTGTGCAGCTATCACTCTGCTCAAGAGGGGAAACTACCCCTCACCTCCAGGAGGATGTAGGTCCTTCCCTTTTTTTCTCTTTCTCTCCTCTCCTCTCCTCTTCTCTTCTCTTCTCTTCTCTTCTCTTCTCTTCTCTTCTCTTCTCTTCTCTTCTCTTCTCTTCTCTTCTCTTCTCTTCTCTTCTCTTCTCTTCTCTTCTTTCTCTTCGCTTCGCTTCGCTTCGCTTTTTTTTTTTTTTTTTTTTTTTTTTTTTTTTTTTTTTTTTTTTTTTTTTTTTGCTTTTTGAGTTGGGGTTTCACTCTGTAACCCAAGTTGTCCTCAAACTCTGAGTGATCCTCCTGCCTCAGCCTCCTGAGTGCTGGGATGATAGGCCTGTGCCACCATGCCTGGCAAGGACATACTTTTTGGTCTTTTTTGAGACAGTCTCTTACTATGCAGTTCAGGCTGGCCTTGAATTCATTCTCTAGCCTAAGCTGGCCTTAGACTTGCAGCAATCCTCCTACCTCTACCTGCCAAGTGCTAGGGTCACAGGCAGGCCTGGCTAGATTGTGTTTCCCTTTGGGTACTGGGGAATCAACTCATGACTTTGCGCTTGCCAGGCAGGCGCTGATGCTGCTGAGCTATCTCCCTGGCCCCTGGCTTGCTTCTTAACCACAAAAATTCCACAAAAACTAGGAAGAAAGAGCAAGATGCCTTCTGTAGCAAGAGGACCTCGTTTGGTCCCTGCTAGTGTTCCTTGCTTCTTTCAGTTCCCCTGACATTGTCACCTGGGCCCGTTGAGGACATTGCTTTTGGTGACAACATGCCATTTTCTGTTCTCCCTGGAAGCATTTCAGGGAGACCCCTGTGCATAGGATTCACGGCTCCCCAGGGCCACTGAGTGTGCAGCGCTTGTGTAATCCTGGAGCTGAATTCTCATGGCCCTCGGCCAGCAGTAGGACATAGGCCTGAGTCACACCACACCCTGCGCTTCATGTGCACAGCATCAGCAACCAGCCCTCGCCTGTGCAGTGGGCAAGCCAGCGGTGGGCAGGTACTTGTCCGCTGTCCTCATTTTCTAGCCAGGCAGAATCCAATGTTCATCTTTCTTCCTCCCCACAGACTGGGACACCAGATGAGGCCCCTGTCTTGGCCTCTGGTCTGGGGTTCTCTGACTCCCTTTTGAGGTGCAACACTTGCCCTGGGGAATGGATGCGCACACAGACCCAGCGTTTGTCCATCTGCCAGAGGCACCGGCACATGTGTCCCCAAAGGCCCTGCTTTTGCAGCGGTTCCCAGGATAGAGCAGAGTGGTCGCAGACCCAGGAGGCACTGGACCCTACTCTGCACTGCTCCCTTGGGTGAAACACGTGCCCAGGAAGCCAGGAGGACTGAGGGGTAAGGCCTGACAGAGATTCCCAGATGTGCAAGAAGGCACCACAAGGGGTAGGTCAGGGCTCACTGCCCCCCTTCCCGTTCTTGGGCTCCTAGGGGGCAAGGCCACTCCTGCACCCAGGAGGTGCTCAGGCAGCTGAAACTGGATCAGTGTCCTCCTGTTGTGGGTCCACGTGTCTTGGGTGGAAGGTTGGACCCAGGTGTGGCTGCCTCTCCAGGAGCTGGTTTCTGATGTGTGGGACCCAGGTTTTCCGGAGGAGGATGCCATTGCTGGAGTACACATCAGGATGGGCGGGGGAGGAAAACAAAATTGGAGAAAGCCAGCACTTCCCTTTAGAAGGACAGCAGGCAAACAGCTGGCTGCCAACAGGTAGTGCAGGGAGGCATGGGGCGGTGCGGCTCCAGGTGACCCTGTGCTGGGTTCCCACCCTTTTGCCTCAGTCAGTTCCACGCTGTGGAGGGCTGGGCCAGAAGGTGGGAAATGCCTTTGCCCTGCTCAGGGATGGGGCAGAGGCCGCGCAGGGCCGAGCCTGAGTGTGAGCTGGTGTCTGTCCTTGGGGAGGACCCGTGGGCAGCCAGGCTGCCCATCCTTCCCGTCCCCCTGCTCCCTGTGACCCCTGGCACTCAGGGAGGGGTCACTCACCGCCCTGCTATGCAACACTGTCTGACTCATCTCCTTCCGTGCTGTGGGCACCTGGGGCCCCATGGGCGTCCACAGGGGCAGCTGATGGCACAAAGGGCAAGAAGTGGGTGATTGCGAGGACAGAGGCAGGGTGAGTGTGTATGTGTGAGTGTGTTAGTGTGAGAGTGTGTGTATGTGAGTGTGTGTGTGTGAGCGTGTGTATGTGAGTGTGTGTGTGTATGTGAGTGTGTGTGTGAGCGTGTGTATGTGAGTGTGTGTGTATGTGAGTGTGTGTATGTGAGTGTG
>PVKA01002516.1:57375-108590 GCA_004027165.1 Ctenomys sociabilis | reverse complement strand
GTCCCATGACTCTGGAGGCTGCACTGAGGTGAGGAGGGGGAGCGCCAGATCAGCAACCAGCTCCACTGGGAGCCCAACTCAGGCATCATCAACTAGCGCAGCCGAGGATCCCAGGGGCTTGGCGGGACACAGCAGGCAAGAGCTCTTGGAAGTTAGGTGATCTAGCACCCCCACAGCAGTTCCCCTTTGGTCAGACCAAACAGAAGACTGAAAGGCTGGTGGGAGCTAAGTGACTCTGTTCCCCCAAACCCGCTCCAGCCTTCAGGGGTGTCACCTGTGTGTCCCCACCCAGGTGAAGGTTCTCAGTTTGGCTCTCAGAGCTCCCTGGATGACCCCAGAGATAGCAGTCTCAGTGTGCTCTGGTGCTGGGCCTTTGGGAAGCTCTTTGGAAGATTCCAGTGGCTGTGGACAGCACAGGTCATGGGCTGTGCGCCTGCAGGGAAGGGCAGGGGCAAGGTAGCCACAGCAGGGGAGCCACAGGCCATGAGGTGCTCCAGAGGGCGGCAGGGTCCTACCTGGTCCAGACCCCAGCTGTGAATGGATGCAGCCTTTCATGTCCATGGGGACAGCTTGCTGGTGAGGGTGCGTGGTGTGTGTGTTTGTGTGGGGCATGTGCACTGTGTGCGCATGTGTGTGCATCCCTGGGTGTGCGTTGTGTTACAAAAGACAGCCACTCACGCAGCCCCCTTAGGAAAGATAGATTTCTCTGCATCAAGGCCTGGCCTGTGCTTCTAGGCTGGCCCATGTTTGTTTGTCCTGTGTCCCCAAGTTCTGCATCGCTTCTCGAATGTCTCTGAGCAATGCATCAAGAGAGGGAGCAGACAGGAGGGTGAAGTTCCTGCCCCAGATGCAGTGGCCGTGTATCCCCCAGGGTTGCTGCTGCTGTTGTGGGGCGCCTCGTGACCCCTGCTTCCTTCCCTGTAAGCTGATAACCCGGCTGTACCCTTAGCGCCTGGGCCCTGCAGGGACACACGGGCCTAGGGGTCAGGCCACACTGTCCTCACTGGGCGAGGCCATGACAGCATCAGTGGGGCGCCCAGGGCAGGGCATGGGCTGCTGCTCCTCCCTGGTGCTGCCCATCGCTAGTGCTCCATTGCTCCTCCTCCCACCCGCTCGCCTCACCCCAAGGGGAGACAGCAGAGGAAAGGCCTTGTGTCCCCAAGGCCCTCGATGCAGCTCTCCTCCGTCTGCTGGAACTCAGTTCATGGAAACCCAAATAAGGCACAGGACAAAAGGAAGACTAGGAAACAGGGAGACAGATCTTTTGAAAATGGGAAGAGGGCCCAAGGGAAGGGAGAGGAGGGCACTCTGCCACTCTGGGGTTGCTTCCAGCCTCAGTCACCTGCTTTCTCCTCTTTCCTAGCCTTCTCCAGTGTGGGTGACCCTTACCCCTCTGGCCAGTCCTGGCTGTCCCCACCTTCCCACATGGCTCTGTCTGGTCCACCTGCTGGGTGGATCTGCACCCAAGTCTGTCTCCACACTGGGTCAGAGCCTCTTTCTAAAACAAGATAAGGTTGTGTAGATCCTCTTGGAAGTGTTTTCTGAAGGTCGCTAGTTTCCACCCTGAAGAGCAGTGTCGGAGGTTCAGGCCCTGCCCGGCCCGCTGTCTCTCACATGCATGTCTCTGCATCGTGATTTTGCAGTTTACACATCTGCGCTGCCTGCAGTTGCATTGTATCCAGGCACCCTAAGTGTTGTGTTAAATGTGACTCTGCTTCTCACACTTCTACAAGTCTGACCTCTAGTTATCTTTTTATTATTAATTTCATTGAGAAACAAATAGCAATGAGACAGTTTCAAAACAGGTTAGTAGGACAGTTATTAGAATATTTCAGAGTGTCCTTGTAGTGGTTATTCATGGTTCAAGAGGCAGACGTGATATCCTGTCCAAACACTATTAGTGCAAATCTTTCTATTCATTGAATTAAGAGAAAGTAGGTGTATACGTAACCTAAATATTTTGTATGTATAGATACAAAATGGTCCTTCATTTATAACAAGATTTTTTTGTTTAGTTTTGTCAGAGATGAGTATTCCATTGCCATTTAAATATTGTAGGTGGATGCCACTTGAAGGTACACTCATAAGTGAAATAAACCAGACCCACATGTATAAATATCACATAGTCTCCCTAGTGTAAGAACTCAAAAGAAGAAATAAAAATAGAAAGGTATGACACAATTAAAAGGAAAGCAAGAACGTAAGGATTAAACAACAAAGAGAGTTATAATAGTTAGGATAGATATACAGCTACTTTCTCTTAATTCAATGAGGAGAAATATTTATATTAATAGTGTTTGGATAGATACCATGTCTGCATCTTGTACTATGAATAACCACTATGAGGACAACAGTATGCAATGTATTAATTATTGAAACTCTCCTATTAATTGATTTTGAAACTGTCTCACTGCTATTTGTTTCTCCATAAAATTATTTTTATTATTATTATTTTTGGCGGAACTGGAGATTGAACTCAGACCCTTGTGCTTGCCAGGGAAGCACTTATTCCACCCATCTCCCTAGCCCCTCAATAAAATTAATAAAAAAAAAATGAAGAGAAGGCATGTCTGACCTATAGTTTTCTTTAAAGCTTCCTTGAAAGCCTCTTGTTCTTAGAAGCACCTGCTCCCTAAGGGTTAGGCCACCTCTCTGCTTCACCCTGCCCTGGCGCTCTTCCCTGGGGCTGTCAACACCTCGGGTCAGAGGGAAACTCTTTGGGGCTTACACCTTTTCGTCTTAGAACCTTCACAGCCCCAGTGTAGTACTCAGTCAGGAGCTTCTGAGATCTCACGGTTCTTCTGAGGGAGGGTCCTTCCTGCTTCCCCATCGAGGAGACCACAGAGATGCAAAGCAATTTGGAGAGGACCTGTGATCGTGGTGGAAGAGCCTCTGCAGCTACCAGGAAAAGGCGGCCTCCCTTCCACTTACGCAAAAGAGGAAGAGTGCACTTGCCGGGTGCTGAGCACGAGGCCCCAGGAGCTTCTAGCCCCAGGAGTTTCTCATCAGTCTGGACTAGCCCTCTCAGCTGCCCCTACCACCCCAGCCCTAGCCTGTGCCAGCTGTGGGCCTGTCCCATGACTGCCAGTTCCTATCCTTGCCACTAGCATCCATCCTAACACTATCCCCCCCCAAACACCATAGGAGAATCACTTTGTGAATGCAGAGGAATCCTCTTCCGGCAGGCAGCTAGCCAGGTCCCACAGGCCTGTTGGGTGGGATCTGGTCTGGTGGGCTTCTGAGACCCTGAGAGCATGCATGGCAAGATTGCTGAGGCTCCCTGGAGGCTGTGGCACCCTGGAGAGGCTGGGCTGAGCAGAGGCAGCTCTGGCAGTAGGATCTGCAGCTCCAGGCAGAGGGGACAGTGCCCACTGGAGCCACTGATCTTTAAGCTGTGCTGAAATGTGGAGACCCTGGTCAAATGCTATGTGGAGCCCTCCTCGGCATGAACATACCATGCAGTGTGCTTCTGTGGGCTCAGCTGAAGCAGCCCTGGGACCTCTGGAGCTGTTCTGACCCTCCAGCTAAGAGTTGCTAATTAAAGAGGAATTAATTCAGCAGTAGCTGGCGATTAGGAACTGGCACTGCCAGATCATGCAGGTATTCTCTTTTGAGTGGACCACAATGTCCTTTTGGCCACTGCTGCGTTGCTGTGCCCAAAGGACCTGAGCTTATGAGCCTGCTCTGGTGATCACTTTCTTTTGCGTGTTTTTCTCATATCTGTTTAGAAAAAGCATAATGCATGTTGGAAGTCTTAGATGAAATGAAGTGTATAAAGAGAACCTGGAACATAACTGAGCTTAATGACACTAATTCAGAACCTGGCTTTCAGGAAGGCCCAAGCCTCACGACATTCTCTTGGGTTGCAGGACCGATGGCGGTGGGAAGGTGTCTGCCTTTATTACAGGGAGCTGATGGACAGGTGCACCAACTCATGGACACCTTTAGAACCACTAGAACTGGGGCCACATGTTTGTTTTTATGATTATTTTAACGCCTATCATAAGACAACCACTGAGCTAGGTGTTGGAGACCCAAGTGCCACAAAGGTAGCCCAGATCTCCTAGAGTGCACAGTGCAACAGGGTTGGCTGAGGGGCAGGGGATTTGAACTTGGCATCAGCACCTGCTTTGACAGGATCATTTAGGCCCCAGTGAGACTACCTGAAAAGGGGAACCCAGGAGACATGGGACCAGATAAACTTTCTGAAGGAACTGATTCTAGGCTGAGATTCAGAGCTGAGCAGGGCTCACTGAGGGGCAGAGGACAGAGAATGCCACACTGAGGTGACAGTACTTTCAATAGGGTAAGGACAGGGGGCTCCTCAGGAAACAGAAGGAGTTCAGGTGGTGCAGGCCAAGAGAATGGAGAGCTACACTCTGTGTGATGGGCCTTTGCTCCTGCTAGCCCTTCCGAGAAAGGGAGCCAGCCAAGGCTGTGGACAAGGCTGCGCTCTAGTCAGTCTTGTGCTCTGTAAAGATCACTCTGAGTGCAGTGTGGACAAAGGGCTGGAAGGCTGGCAGAGGAGAGCTGCAGAAACCACTTGGAGGTTCTGGGGTCATCGAAACAAGAAAAGACGATGGTCCAACCCAGATGGTGGCCCCACCAGGACGGCAGGTCCAGCCAAGATGGTGGCTTCAGCCAAGATGGTGTCAGGGAAGACGCTGAGAGTGAAGCAACTCAGAAGTGAATTAGAAGATATCAAGGGAACAGTGGCAATTCGTAAGAATGCTGTGGAAAGATGCGTGCAGGATGCGTAACTGGCACAAAAGATTTGGAGGGTCCTCACACTGGCTTTATTCCACTGCTTCTAATGTGGAAGGGAGTTTTGCAATCCACTTCTGAGGTGGCAGAGTGGGCCAAATACAGGAGAGATGTGGGGGTGCGTTCCAGCTCAGTACACCGAAGGATCTTCTAAGCTGTTCTGAGGCAATGAGTTCTTTGTTACAGAGAAATTTAAACAAAGGCTTACCAGCAGTTCTTGGAAGAGTTGGAGCAGCACAGGAATAGAGCTGGCCAGGCTGGGGGGCACTGACATTTTCTTTCAAGACTGAGATTCTGTGGTTGAAGTTGAAGTATCTCAATCTGGTGCCCAGTGACCCTCCCTCAGCGGGTGGTGGCAGTGTCTTGGCTTATGGATGCAGTCCTCGGCCCTGTATCTTGTTTCCCAGAAGCTCGTGTCAACCGGGTCCGTGTCCTAGGCATTGAACTCAGGGCCCACGCCTGTTAGGCGATGGCTGGGCTCCATTCAAGCCCTCTGAGCAATAATCTTTATGATCATTTCTCCCTCTGATGTGATTTTCCTGCCTGATCCCCTGACATCTTTAGAGAAACCCATCACTGATACTCAACTCGTCGTTACTCTCAGAGTAACCCTACAGTGGTAGGCTGCGCTATATTGCTGTGTGGCTAATTACCTCCACACTCTCTGAACCTCTCTCTTAACTCCCCATCTCCTAGAAATCCAACACTAAGAGCTGTGAAAATTCCACACTCCAGTAGCCCAGTAGAATGAATGGTGCTTTGCCTAAGCCACTGATTTTTCAGAAGTTATTTGAAAATTGCATTTTTATTATGTAAATGTCATGTGCATTCTGTAGAAAAATAAGTAAGGGAAAACATTAAAAAGAAACAAAATATTGGGGCTGGGAAGATAGCTCAGTTGAATAAGTACTTGTCTGGCATACTTGCCTGGTAAGCACAAGGCCCTGAGTTCAATCCTTGATACCGCAAAAAAAAAAAAAATTGTCTAACCTCATACTCTTTAATGTGTATTCCTAAAATATGCACTAAAGCTGTGGACTATAAAGATAGAGCTCCATTCTACTTTTATGCAACCAGTTTCTCACTTAGCATCGACCCATACCATTAGATAGCTTTTCATGATCATAATGGGAGTGGTTGCATCCCATTCTCTAGCTGCTTCAGGATAGCTTTAGAAAATTCTCATTGCTAGCCATTAGGCTATTTCCACTTAAAAAAAAGTTACAAATAGTGCTATGGTAAGTGGCTGTCATGTTTGTGTCTAGATGCCCCCCCAACACTTCATGCAGTCACGGGGCAGCTTCTAGTTTGTGATTGATTCAAGGCCCAATGCTGGGAGTATAAGTGTGAGTGCTGCCTGACCCCGGGACAGGCAGCCTGAGTACCGTGCAGGGGAGGGCAAGAGGCCTGCTCTCTGCTGCTGCTCCCCCCTTTTCACTCTTTGCTGTTTTCCCACTGCCATGAACTGCTGCCCCCTGCCATGTGCCACTCTGCCTTGGAGCCAGCTCAGTATGGACTGAAACCTATGCAAATTGTGAACTAAATAAACCTTACCTTCCTTAATTTTAGGCATCAAGTATTTTGCCTCAGAAATGAGAGTTAAAGTAGTCCAGAAAGCATTTGGTACCAGAGGAGTGGGGTCGTGGCTGTGAGTGTACCTGACCATGTGTTCGAGAGCTTCTGGGAAGGGCTTGTGGGAAGAGTCTGGAAAGGTTCAGAGACATCACCTGAAGAGAAGTGCTGGGACACCTTAGGTTCTTCTGTATGGGAGGGTCTGGTCAAAGTTCAAAAGGCCAGGAGGCTGTAGAATTCCTGCCAGTAAAGACCAGGCTGGGGAGGTTTCTGCTGGGAAGAAGGACTGCATTGGTTGTTGGACTCTGGATGATTTGTGTTATGGTGTGGCAGAAAGTTTGTCTGCATTTTGCTTGTGTCCAGAGACTTTTCCTGAGACTGAGATAAAGGGCAGGGAACTAATCTGGAAAAAGAAATTTCAGGGCACTATAATGTTGAAGTGGTGGCATGGCTATTGCTGGGGGCTTTTAGCCAAATCTGTGTTAAGAATCAACAGTAAAAGGCCCTGCGATGACTTCAAATGTTGTGAGTTTGGTCAGAAAGGAAGTTGCACTAAAGCTGTGGACTATAAAGATAGAGCTGAGAAGGAGCAGGAGAGTAGAAAAGATGGCCTGTGGGCATCACAAGAAGCATCAAGTCCTCACCCAGCCTCAAAACTGAAGTGAAGAACTGCACTTTGAGGAGGAAGCTGCAGAGCACCATGTTCCAGAATGGTGGTGGCTGCTTCAGGTTCCAGCGTGGCGGTAGCATAAAGAATTTGTTTTTCAGGATCAGGTTTAGAGCCCTCAATGATTCAGGCATTGACCCCTACAGCCAAGAGAGAAGAAAGCCTGGCTACTGCTCCAGCCAGCAACAGCCCTTGGCATCATCCACGTGGCACTGGCTTAAGACACATGCAGAATGCAAGAGTTTTAAGGTTAAAGAGGCTTCCACCCCAATTTCAGAAGGCCTGGGAAGCCAGATGGTGTGCTTCTGAGAGGTAAATGTGTGAAGCTCTGAGGGTAAAGTCAAAGGTGCAGTGGAGATCCCAGAAGTTTGGAGAAGCCAGGCATGTGGATTTGCTAGAGAAAAACTACATGGATGGAACAAAGCCGGCCTAAGACAGAGGCCACGAGAGCTACAACCATCAGAAGTGCATAGGGGTGGAGCCACATGGAGCTCACAGATTGCTTCTGGTGTTCCACATACAACTACAGCCCTGCTGGAGTTTGGACTTGCTTTGGTCCCAATGCTTGGCATCCTGCTGTGTGTACCTTTTGAAATGGTAATATTTATCATGTGCCATTGAATGTTGGAAGTGTTTCATTTTCTATTTGTACAGGGGCTCACAGCTAAGAGTTTGCCTCAGATCTTGGGAGAGACTTGGGACTTGGACTTTTCAACAGTGCTGAAACTGTTAGTACTTTGGCAGCTCTTTGAGATGGACTAAAATGCCTTTTGCACAAAGGGATGTGCTTTAGTCCTTGAGGAACCAGGGGCAGAATGTCATGGTTTGTGCGTGGATGTCCTCTCAAAGCCTCATCCAGTCATGGGGCGGGCTGCTAGAGTTTGTGAATAGCTCATGATCTAATGCAGGGAGGATGGGTGCAAGTGCTCCACCTACCCGAGGGCGCATAGCCTAAAAACAGTGTAAGGAAAGGAGAGAGGCCTGCTCTCTGCCACTGCTCCTCTATTTTTGCTCTTGCTCTTTTTCCACTGCCATGAACTGCTCCCCTGTAGCCTGTGCATCGCATTCTCTCATGCTTTGGAGCCAGCCGTGTCTGGACTTACACCTCTATGAACTGTGAGCTAAATAAACCTTTCTGCCTTAATTTTGGGCATCAGGTAGTTTGGCTCAGCAATGAGTGAAAAGTAACCAAGACAGCGGCCTTCTGAGATGTACATCCTTGCATCCATTCCATACAGGACATTTACATTCTCCAAAATGGCTCGCCTGCTAAGGGCTGAGGAAAAGGTGTCTAATTGCCAAGGAAGCATGATTAAAAAGGGTTTATTATACTTGCAAACCTTTCATTTTCTTCTGTCACATAGACAGTACTGGTTCTACATAATGTCTTATTTCAGTACCGACCTCTATAGTCCTGTCCACTGTTGAAGATGTCTAACTTGGACATGTCTGACCAGCCTGCAGACAGAGAGCGGCTGGATGGCTGCTTACTGCCACGAAGGCTTGCGTTTGGACTCTAAGAACTTGGGCCTGGCTGTGTCACTGTGAGGCTAAGCATTGTCCACCAGGGGAGTGTCAGGGAAGTGACAGCCTGTGTGTGACAGAATAGAGGTCATTCTTTTCAGGGAGACACCGCCTCCTGTCCTGGTGTTGACACTGGGAAGCACAGCCATGGCTCCCTAAGTTAGTCATTGTCATCACGGGTCACAGCTGGGCCGGTCTCCTCGGTAGAGGAGTGTTTTACTGGAGGGGAAGCAACTCTGGGTTGGGAAACCATGTTCATTCTATCAGCTACTTTCAAGGAACAGATGGGCAGATTGTCGCTCCTTGAAATTGGTTAAGCTGATGCCTTAACCTCAGAATGTGACCTTATTTGGAGATAGGGACCTCACAGAGGCCAGTGAACCAAAATAGGATGGGCTGTGGCCTCATGGGATCCATGTCTTCCTAGAACCAGGAGGTTAGGACGCTGAGATGCCCGTGGAGGTGTGGAGGCCAAAGACACATGGCTATCAGTGAGCCAGGCCGGGCAGTGTCAGACAAGCGACCCCGAGCCTGTGCCTGGATCCTGGGCTGCTTCCTCCTTCTCGCTGGGAACCAGAGCGCTGGCACTGGGGAAGCCGCAGCCTGCAGTACTTCACGGCAGCCGGAGCCGGGCCCCTGCTCGGGCCTCGGCCTGTTCTTCCTGGGGCATGGCCTCACCCGGTCACGCTCCCCACGACATTGTCTTGTTCTCCTCACCAGCGCTTCCGCTTGGCCTTGGGAACATTAGGTGACAGTGCTCTGCCAGCTGCTCTCCGAGAAGTGTTTGCGTAAGGGTGATCTCCTCTGATCCCGACCAAGGTGTGCTAGTGGAGGGTCATCACCGGGCCTGCTCTGCAGCCCGGGCGCGGAGACCCGAGACACGAAGCATGTTCTTCATTGCCCCATGGGGAGGTGGGAGAGACCCCAGGCCTGGTCTCCCTGACACCAAATACATTTCTGAACCCCTGATTAATGGACGTGTAGCGTGTCTGGCATCTCCCCAAAGTCTGAAAGGTCACGTGGACTGTGGCACGCAGAGCCCACTGCCCTTTACATAACCTGGAGCGCGGTCCCGTGGGCCCCCGTGCCGGGCGGTTTGCAGCCCCAGAGTGCCGGGGAGGCCCGCATCTCCACGATCAAATATTTACCAGGCATCCTCGGCGCAGGCCTCTCTGTTTATGTGCGCAGATGTGTCTTCCGCACTCAGAAGCTCTGTTTATTTTACCAGCGAAACAGGCTTTCCCTGAGCAGCGCTTGACCGCTGGCAAATGCAGCAGTGAGACTTCGGACCTGCTGGGGAGCCTGCGTTTTTCCATCATTAATACTGTGCAGATGTTGAGTCAGCCTAGTGACACCAGGGTGCCTAGAGTGTTCCTGGAAGCTACTTGCCTTAATCCCCTGGGGACAAATGGAGATGACTGCACTTTTTCCTCGGGTGACCCAAGCCTGGCGTACTAACCGCAGAGCGCTGGGAAGTCTCAGCATGTCCATGGCTTCATCCCAGGGGCTTTATTAGTTTTGAACCTTGGGGATAATTCCATAAGAATGCATTTCTTTTCCTCCCCCATAGAACAAAACGCTGCTTGTGTTGGATTATGTGATTAAAAAAAAGTGGTTCCAAAGTTATGGAACCATAGCAATATAGGTAACACTGTCAAATTTAGCAAAAACAAGAAAAATAAAATAATTGTAGGAACAATAAAGCCTTGGGATGTCCTGGTTAAATTATAGTTTAAACAATGAGCGCTTTTCTATTTTTGTACAAATACTTGTCCAATATTGAAAAATTTTAAACAAAGTGGGGTCTCACAATTCTGTAAGAAAATACTGGGAGTGGAGTCCTGGTAATGTTTCCATCATTTAAAAATCTAGGAAAATTAGGCATTTACCGAAGCGTGACTTCAGAAGCTAAAGGCAGCACCAAATTTCTTTGGTTTTCGCTAGGATTCCTTTTTTTTTCTCTAGATGCTGTCTGCGAATGCTGGTCCTCTCATGCCGCAGCCACAGAAAGGGCCCCCATTTCAATGACTTCTCTCCTGGGGTCCTGCAAAGCCATTCCCTTGTCTCGTGTAACTCCCTCCCTCCAAACCGAGAGCTGGCAAGCTGGGTCCTGCAGGCTGCATCTAGTTTTGCCTATTGTTTTTGTTTGTTTTGTGTAACATGGGTCAAAATTTTATTTTGTACTTGCAAGGAAAAGACAGCAAAAGGGAAAAGCTCGTTCACATAAGCATTCTTAGGCCATGGCTCTTCTAGAAGTGCACAGTGAGGTCCGTGTGGCGGTGCGCACCTGTCGTCCCCGTACTCGGGAGGCTGAGGAGGAGGAGACTGTGAGTCTGAGGCCAGCCAGCTTGGGCTATGCAGTGAGTTCAAGGTCCGCCTGACTATAGCACAAGACTTTGTCTCAAAAAAGTGAAAAAGGAAAACAAACACAAAAGAAATACAAAGCAGATCACATAGGTCAATGGAAGGTAGATCAACAGGCTCTCTGGTTCGCTGCTTGGATTCCCTGGAGGAACTGTTTGAACTGCAGGCAGGACCAGGAACTCTGCCTCCTGGGGGCCACCATGGGGCTAAACATAGGCGGCTGTTGAGACTTGGTCCATCTGTCTACTTCTGTAACTCATTTTACTATTTATTTAGATGATAAGGAGTTACATATGTTTACGGTATACAAAGTGGTATTTTGGAATGTGTATATTTGGTTTAAGATAAGCTCATTTTTATAGCTGTCCCCTGATGTCCTTGTCGTCTGCCATGAGAACATTTAAAAATTCACTTTCTCGGCAATGTCCAACTATAAGCCCTGGGCCTGGCAGGAAGTGAGTCCCCTGGCTAACCGGAGCAGCGTGTGTTCACTGACAGCCCCCCTCCCAGTAGGGCCACCACCCTGGTGTGCATACAGTCACCACCCCACGCTCCCTGTGAGCTCAGGTGTTTCGTGTTCCACAGATTAATGAGCCCACATGCTGTCTGTCTCTCTGAATCTGGCTTGTTTCACCAGGCCAAATATTCTTTTTTTTTTTTTTTTGAGATAGGGTCTCACTATGCAGTTCAGGCTGGCCTTAAGCTCACTTTGTAGCTCAGGTTGGTCTCGAACTCAACAATCCTCCTGCCTCAGCCTCCCAAGTTCTGGGATTACAGGCATGCGCCACCATGCCAGGCTCACCAGGCCAAATATTCTTCAGCTTCATCCATCGCAAGTGACAAGATCTCCTTTTGAAAGGCTGAGTAGTATTCCATTGTGTACATAAACCATATTTTCCTCACCCATCCAGCTGGCGCTGGTATTATGGTTTACATCTAGATGTCAAACCCTCCTCGGTGGGGCTCTGGGAAGCGTAAGCTCCCCAGGAGCCCAATCTGATGCTGAGTTTGGAGCTGAGGTGCCATTGGGCAGTGGGTGCTCATCCAGGGAGGGCTCGGTGAGGCATGGCCTGGAGGCTTTCTCTGCCGTCCTCTCCCACCATTCACTCCCTGCTTCATGCGCTTGATGGCAGGTTGCCCTGCTGTGGAGTCAGGTGTGGCCAGAAACCTCTATCTGTTGATATGCTGTGACCCCAATAAAGCCCTCCTTCTGCACGTTGGTGTTGGGGCTGGGTCTTGGTGGCCACGAGGGGGCGTAGGCTGGGCCTGTTCTTGGTGTGTAAGGCATGCTGCAGTGACTCGGTCCATCGGTCTATGTCTTTTGTTCTTTTCTTTTTCTTTTCTTCTTTCTTTCTTTTTCTTTATGGCACTGGGGCTTGAACTAAGGACCCTGGGCTTGCCAGCCAGGCACTTATTCTACTGAGCTATCCCGCTGGCCCTCATCTGTCAGTTAATAGATGTGCTGGGGCGCTCATGTGTCTATGACCTGATTTCATGCCACTGGACATGGACCCAGGGGTGTGATTTCTGAAGCAATTGTTCCGGGCTGGATTTCTCATGCCCCCCCCCCATGGTTCCCAGCCAGGCTGCACCCATTTCCATTCTCAGAAATGGTACAAAAGGTCCCTTGGTCTCATTCTGTCCACCCTGTACTGTACCTCTTTTATCGGTTCTTTAAATTTATTTTTTAAAAATATATTTAGTACAGGGTCTACCTGGTACCACTATGTACATCAGATTCGTAGTGATCCTCCTGTTTTCATCTTCTCAAGCACTGGGATTACAGGCACATGCCACCATGCCCAGTCTCAATGCCATCTCAGCACACCATGGGAGTGGGGCCGGCATGGCAGGCTGGGGATTGAACCCTGGTCCCTATGCTCTGCCTAGGCAGGTGCTTTAGTCCACTGAGCTATTTGGCAAGCCCTGCCTCTTTTATTGTTTTGAGACAGGATCTCCCTATGTAGTTCAGGCTGCCCTCGGCTCTTGGCGATACTCCTTCCTCAGCCTCCGAGTGCTGCACCGCACTTTGCTATTCCTCTTTTGCATGACAGCTGTCCCCACAGATGCAAGGAGACAGCGCACTGTGATTTTAGTTTGCATTTCCCCAAAGCTGAGTGATACTGAACATTTGTTCTTATGCTGGTTGGTCTTTTGGGAAATTATCCTCTGCTCATTTTAAAATCAGGTTATCTGTTTTTTAGGCTTCAGAATTGAATTCCTTACATATATTGAATGTCCACCCCTTATCAGACATACACTTGCAAGTGTTCTGTGAACATTCTGTAGTTCATCTCTTTCCTTTGGTGTATAGCCACCGCCTGTTTTTATAAAGAGAACCACACTGGACAGAGCCTCCCCACCTTTCTCTGAGCCCAAGGTACCTTTGCCAACAGGACAGGGCTGCAGCAGGCTGGATCACTGTGAGGATATCATGGTACTGCTCAAAGATCTAAAGTGTCCACTTTGCAGCCTTCTGCAGAAAATTTGTTACATCTGTGCAAACAGCTCTTGTTTCAGAGCAGTGACAATGCTGGGCAGAGCACAGCAAGTCCTGGGTGTCATCCCACTTTTCAGATGAAGGAAGGCAACTCTGCTTCCTCCTGCTCCTCCTTCTGCTTCTCTTGGGATGTGGGGACTGCACCCAGAGCTCCCTCACTGACCTATGTCCCCAACCCTTTTCACTTTTTATTTTGAGACAAAGTCTTAAGTCACTAATTTGTCCAGGCTGGCCTTGAGCTCATGAGCCTCCTGCCTCAGCCTCCCAGCATGTGGGGATGACAGACCTGTGCCACCACACTGGGAGTCCAGCTTCTTCTGAGCCCAGGTCTTCATTGCTTGGCTGTCCACAGCAATCCTTTGGAGCCTGCTTCTGAGATGTCACAGTGTGTTCATGAGGTGCTTGCTGGACTGGCCCCATATTATGGTTTCCCTGGTCCTTATAAAAATGTCACCAGGGCTGCTGAGAGTGACCTGAGTGTGTAATGCAAGAGCAACTGCTCTCCTTAGACAGCACCTCAACCAGTGAGTCCATGTTTAGGTAGAAAGAAGAGAGCCAGCCAGGTGTCCTGGCATTCTTCACCCTTGGAGGGGCAGAGGTGAGCTGCTCCATGGCCAGCTCATGGGAAGAACCTGAGTTCCTGCCATAGCAGCGCTCTGCAGTCCCCAGCATGTCCTCGGTGCCTAGGAGCATGGCGAGAAAGTGACATCATGCTTGAGTTGGAGCTCAATGCTCTTCCAGGGTCTTTGGAGCTGGTGTCAGAGCCCAGGTAAGGCAGGGCAAGGGCGGGTCTCGCAGAGTGCAAGGCTGCTGGCTGCTGCCATCCTGTCCCTTTCCTTCTCACCACAGCTGTCCTCTCTGCTTCTGTCCTCTTCATCGGGACCAGAGTCATGTGGCCAGCAAGACAGGGTGGGGTACCCTGGGGGTGGAGGCAGTGCCTTAGAGCGCCCAGGCATCAGTGAGCCAGGGGAGGCCGAGGGTCGGCTGCAGCAGTGGCTCTGAGTGCCGCACTGCCCTCTGTGTGATGCGGACACCAGCTGTGTCTGACTCAGCACGGGCCATGCTCCCTGCATGCTGCGCAGTGACGGCCAGCCCAGATTCTCCTACCTAGCTGTACAATGAGTGGACATGCTGGGAAGGGGCTGGACCTTCACTCGCCCATTCTTCTAGATGGTGTCCTACTGGCCACCATGCCCACCAAGTCCTGAGGGCAACTGGGAGTGCCCTGAGGGAGGCTGAGGCAGCGTGGCTAGCCTGGAGCTGGGTGGTGTTGTCACAGCTGGCAGTCCCCCTCATCCTCCATGGGTCATAGCTCACACTACCATGCAGGTCGTGTTCAGGCTCCCTAGGCTCCTTTCCCTCCTAGACAGCCTGGCTGAGGAAGGAGGCCACGCCTCTGGCAGTGGCCAGGGTCCACCAGGTGAGGTGGGTGTCCTGGGGGCCGTGGCTGCCATTGCAAGCCCTCCAACCCTAGGGCCCGTGAGCAACATGGGCTTTGATGCCGACCCCATGGCCAGAGCAGGATGGGCAGATCTGAGGGCACAGCCACATCTGTCTGTGTGCTTTGGCTGTCTGTCTGTCTGTCTGTCTGGCAGCAGGGCTCCTTTGTTATCAAATGACATTTTGTAACAATGCTGTGCAAGCACCTACCACAGTACCAGTGATCACAGTCCTCATGGTGGCTGCGTTTATTATTGTTGTTAAATTCCTGTTCTGTCACTCACAAGGTGACTTCAGGAGCTGCCTCAGATGCTTCTGGGTAAGGCAGGACACACAGGCACCACACCCCACCAGCTTTGGTTGTCACCCACCAAGACTGGAAGGGGGCTGAGGAGATCTCTCCAAGCTCTAAGCACCTGCCCGGCAAGCACAAGAACCCAGGTGTGCCGGGCATGGTGGCGCATGCCTGTAATCCCAGCACTCGGGAGGCTGAGGCAGGAGGATTGTTGTGAGTTCGAGACCAGCCTGAGCTACAAAGTGAGCTCGAGGCCAGCCTGAACTGCATAGTGAGACCCTGTCTCAAAAAGACACACACACACAAAAAAAAGAGAACCCAGGTGTGATCTGCGGCACGGCATGCTATGTGGGCCACTGAGGCAGGGTGTGGCAGTGCATTCCTATATTCCCAGCGCTATGGAGGCTGAGACAGGAGGATCACCTCGAGTCCAAGCCGTGCAGGGAGATGCTGCACCAAACAAATAAATAAGCAAATAAAAAGAAAAAAAAAAAAAGCCTGGATGTACCGTGGGCAGCTATTGGGTTTTCCTGTCACTTGCTGGTACTTTCTGTGCCTCTAACAGTCTGAAGGGCAAGAAGGTTCTCAATAAAATGCTCGCTGCCCTCCTGAAGCAGTGAGAGCGAACGGGTTAGTGTTCGACCATACGTTGTCTGACCAGCAAGGAGCAGCACCCAGCCGCAGGCTGTCCCTGTGCTTGGTGGCGCTGGCATGGTGACACCTGCCCACCGCTACTCGGAGCCCTGTGACCCGCCGTCCTTGCTGTTTATGGTGACCCACACTGTGCCGTGGCTGACTGGAGCATTCGGGATGCTCCAGTGGTGAGATCCTGCCGGGGACGTAGCCCAGTGGCGCAGCACCTGACTGGCACAAAGGCACAAAACCAAATAAAACAAACAAGAGCCCTGGTGTGGTCACAGGAGGGTTGTGCCGTAAGCGAGGTGTCTGAGTTTGTGTCTACTCCCAGGAAGAAGAGGAGTCCAGAAACGGAGAACAGCATCTTGTGCAAAATGCTTTGTCACATGGGGGCAGTGGCAACGCGTCCGTGACGAGGTCTACCCAGACCCAGGCCTGGCAGGCCTGCAAGGTGGTCCAGAGCAGGGGACTCCCGCCTGCTGTGAGCACCAGGTGAGAGTGTCGCTTCCGGGTCCTAGTTCGTTTCTGAACCAGAATTCCGTCCACTGCCCTTCCCATGAGAGGCTGGAGAAGCTTTTTCATCTTTTCATTATTGTCATTAGTTTGGTTACTTTGGAACAGGGTCTGCCCGCATGGTCCAGGCTGGCCTCGAGCTGGGAACGATCCTCCTGCCTCAACCTTCCAGGGCTAATGACAGACGTGCGCCTTCATACCCAGCTAGTGAAATTTCTTTCAAAGGTGACAAACTAAATGCCCATAGCGTGGTGAACTACAGAAAGAAACACTTAAAAGCTGGGCTGTGGCTGACAGCCCTGGATCTGAAGGCCTGCTCTGTCTCTGGTGAGGCGTATAGACTCAGCCAAGCTGCTTAAACTTCAGGAGCAAAGATGAGCTGAGCAGAAGCTCGAGGGTTAGTGAGAGAACTGAGTGAGGCTGTTTCCGTGGAATGCCTGGTATCTCCTCATGCTCCCAGGGCGGTCGCTTCTGTAGGGTGCCTTGTGAGCTCCAGGCTTCCTTCCTTCCTTCCTGCAACTGCCCCACGTGGGGGCACTGTGGGCCCTCTCGCTTTTTCCAGGAGGAGTTGAAAGCCAAGACAGGTCTGTGGGTGATTTGAGGGCCCAGGGCTGTGAGGCCACCAAGGTGGGACTGTGACCGAGCCCGCGGAAGCCTGGGGTTGGCTCACGAGGAAGCTATGCAATGTCTCTCCTAAGAGCATACCTGGACAAGGAAGGGCCCACACCGCCATCATCCTCCATCATTAGCCAGGGGCAAGCTGAGGGTGCTGACATCTAAACACGCAGTGGCTGTCTGTTTACCAGGGGAGAGAGCAGCCCTCAGGCTGGCTTGGGTGGCATCAGGGTGGCTCATCCCTGCCATCCCCTGGCTCCCGGAGGATGTGCCCTTCCCTTTCCCTCTACCAGGGGGTTTGGTGAAAGGCATTTCTTTTGGCCTGCCTGGGCCCCGTGCTCATGAGGGTTCCCTTGGACTGGCGACTGCACTGCGCAGGCTGCTGGCTCACCGATCCGTGCTCGCTGTGTGTGCCTCCATGACGCAGGATGGTGAGAGCAAGGTGTGCGCAGGGGTCCAGTCCTTCACCCTCCAGGGTCTTCTGGCTTCGGGGGTGGGCAGGAGCTGCAGGGCACTGGCCACTGAGCGAGCCGGACAAAGGCGCCGTGCCGTGGTTAGGAGCCCACCTTCCCAGTGGGTGTCGCTCTGCAGCCGGGTAGCTTTTGATCTCATCCTGTAGAAGACACCCAGGAAAGAGGATCTGCAGAACTGCCTCAGAAAGTTGGCAAGAATAATCAGATTAGCACATTCACAGCAAGGGGGAGTACTGCAAGGGAGATTTATGGCAATGTCTTTTACTACAATAAATGAAAAAAATTTAAACACACACTGTGGTTTTTCATCAGTCCTTGTAATTGGATGAGCTCTTTGCTGGTCAGTACAGAGAAAGAAACGGGCACTGTGAGAGAGTTTTAGGCAAAGAGGAAAGCAGGGTACAGCTAGCAAGGCCCTCAGATGTTGCATAGCCAACCTTTCTCTGAACTCAGAGCCAATACAGGAACTCCTGACCGATGCCACACAGCCCTGGCTTGAACAGCAGCTGCAAACTCAGCTTTTTGTAAGGAATTTATCCAACTGGCCGGCAGCACCCATTACAAGAGATTTCTGTTTTCTTTTTGTTGTTGTTGCTTCGAGACAGGGTCTCACCATGTAGTTCAGGCTGGCCTTGAACACACTATGCATCCCAGGCTGGCATTGAATTCACGGTGATCCTCCTGTCTCAGCCTCCTGTGAGGCCCTCACCACCACACCCAGCGAAATTTCCTATTATTAATTAAAAACGTATTTGTGGCTTTTCCTGAAGATAGATCACATCCATCTCCTGGTGTTCTTTGACCCTTGAGTGTGGAGGGGGACCACCACTGCCCCTGCCCCTTCTGTGGAGCACAGCTGAGATGCATGGCCACAGGGTGCTGATTGGCACCAGGGCCTGATGGCAAAGCAGGCTGCTGCCCCACTCACCGGGCTGTGTCATCACTGGCTCCTGCCCCCCTGCCCCCCCCGGAAGGCTTCCCACAGCCTCCAGAGGAGACAAAGCTAAACTGCGTGTGAAGCGCAGGTCTCCCGACTTCGTTTCCTGTCATGGAAGCTGTACGCCCGCTTCCAGTGTGCCGCAGTGTTCTCACGGACACCACACCCAGGCTTTCCAGGCATTCAGCACAGCCGCTTCTGTCACTTCTGAGGCCTTGCTGAGGCCTGCCGTGCCCAGACCCACCCTGAGTGATTATTTTCCCCCACCCCTTTGTCCCTGCTCTAGACCAGACTCACAATGTCCTCACAGTCCTTCTTCCACTCACACCCTGCCCTCCACCTGCCACCACATTCCACCCATCAGCTACCAAGAATCCTGAATAAAATGCGCATCAGAACCTCTCCCTCCCCAATTCAGAAGTCTTTCAGAGGCTCCCTGCCCTCACAGTGTGGTCCCTGGAACAACAGAGTTAGAACTGCCTGTTTTGGAGATGTATATGCCTAGCTGAGTGTGGTGGCATGTGCCTGTAATCCCAGATAATCCAGGGGCTGGAAGGTCACAAGTTTGAGACCAACTTGGGAAATTTATCAACACCCTGTTCCAGAAAGTAAAACTTTTTAAAGGGACAGGGGTCTGTCCCAATGGATATCTCACTTGCTAACCAGCAGGAGATAGATAGATAGATAGATAGATAGATAGATAGATAGATAGATAGATAATGAACGGATGGGTGGATTATAGATTGGATAGATTGTGGATAGATAGATGGATAGATAAATAGATGACAGATGAATACAAAAATAATGGATAGGTAGAGGGATAATAGATGGATAATAAATGGATGGATAGGTATAGATTGATGGATAGATGGAAAGATCAATAATAAATGGATGGATGGATGGATGGATGGATGGATGGATGGAAGGAAGAATAAATAAATAGGTAGGCAGATAGATAGACGTCTTGGAGCCTTGCTCAGACCAACCAACTGGAAACCCTGGGGATGTGATCTGCAATGTGTGCTCCAGCGAGGCTTGGGGGTTCTGCTACAAACTTGAGATTCAATGTCCTACAGGGTAACTTAGCAAAGAACTCAGCTCCTGAAACCCAAAACTAACTTCCCAGTATCCAAACCCCAGCTCTACCTTTGTTCAGCTAGGGGCCCTTGCATGACCCACTGGACAGATTACTTCTCCATCCCAGCTGGTTCTCTCCTCTGCCTGCTCCCAGGATTCCTGAGAGGATTGCAGGGGATCAGCTGTGGAAAGGGGCAGCGCAGAGCCAGACACCATGCTGCATGGCGGCAGGGGGTTTTCTTAATTAGAGAAGCATTTGCTCTTTTACACCCCAGCCCTCAGTGGGTGCGCTGCTCTGGCCTGGAAGGCCCTCTCCCCTAATCTCCCCTGGAAGCCAGCACACCTGTGAAAAACGCAGGTCAGCAGGCTGGGAGGCCTCCCTACTCCTCACCCTGCAGAGTGACAGCCCGGCCCGGTCCCGCTTTCTAGATGATGTCCTTAAACACAAGGACCAGTCCTCCTGGAAACCCCAGAGCCTCCAGCCAGCCTCAGATGGAACAGGCAGGCAATCAGCATTCGCTGAACGAAAGCTTGGTACCAAGAACCGTGAGCTGCCCTTGTAACCTGCTGGGCTGCCTCAGCTCCGCGTACCATCCTCTGTAGCATAGGGCAATTGACCACCATGGTTGCTTTAGTCCTTCATCAAGCATTCAGACTCTGCTTTCACATAAAAGCTTAAAGTGAATGACCACCAAGGTGGGAGCTGCGCTGCCGGAAGTGGCTTGGAAACCCAGGTCGCTCCCAGGCAGGTCTCTTTCTCATAGCTCTGAAACCAGGAGAGTGTGGTGGGCGGAAGGAAATCAACTGAGTCCATCACACAACTTGCAACTCAACTGTCACAGCCTTTGGCCAGAACAAGCCTTGCAGGAGCCGGCCAGGCTGGTGAGCCCAGTCTCGAGAACCTCTCTCTCCACAGGCCTTGCATTCACCCCAGGCATTGACTGTTTTCACCACAGTTCCTTGCTTTGTTCTGTTATTTTAGGTACCTCTTGCCTGACAGAGGAGACTCTAAACTCCCAGAGGGGGAAAGAAATAGACAACAAGGTAGAGAGGCTCAGAGTCTGCATTCCTGCAGGGCGTGGTGGCATGCACCTGTAATCTCAGCATATAGGGAGGCTGAGGCAGGAGAATCGCTGCAAGTTCAAAGCCAGCCTAAACTACATAAGAAGACCCTAGATCAAAAAAATAAAGAGCAAGAGTTTGCATTTCTAGAATCCAATAGACTTGTGCCTGATATTTTTGGGTATGACTTTTAACTTCCCTAAAATGTAGACTTTTAAAAAATAGGTCTTAATCACATGGGATTGATACAAAGAGAAATTATCCAATGTACACTAAGCAAGTAGTTCATGGCTTGAAGCACACAAATTGGTTCAAATGCTTCACACAGAGCTGAAGCCTACAGGGTCAGCCCAGTACTGGGGGTGGGGGTGCTGAGCTCTGCAGTCAGGCATGCTCTCCGCACCTCTCAAACCTCTGAGCATCATGGAGGCACTGCCTAGTACTAAGGGTTTTTGTACAGTCCCTCATGGAGAGTGAATTATACTCACAGAGCTTATATTAACATTAGTGATGCTATAAACCACACTTTCCTCTTCTTCTCAAATCTCCAGAGAAGATGAGCAGGCAGCCTTTGGCAGAGCGGGAACCCTCCCAGAGCCAGCCCTGCACAGGGCCAGCTCTGACACCCCAGTAGGGAAGCCACATTTGTATGTTTCTGCTGGTGTGCAGGCAGTGACCCGAGATTCTCAGGGAATTCAGAACCAAAGGAATTTCCTCCACTGGGTGAAAGTCACCTGTGGAAAGCTGCAACCAGCTCCATCAGACCCAGGGTTTCCCTCCTAGGAACAGCAGCAAGACCGGGAGGCCTACTCTTTCTGCTCCCATTCCATGTTGTGATTTCAGATAAAACAATCAGGGAAATAAGCAAGTAACTGGCACCCAGGTCGGAAGTGAAGAAATATAACTGAGCTCACAGATGATAGGATCTTATACACAGAAAGTCCTAAGCAATTCACCCCAAATTATCAGGTTTTATCAGTGAGTCCCAGAAGATTTCTTGCAATATATAAAGTCAGTTGCCACTCCACACCTAAGAGTGGAAAATCTAAAGTGAAATAAAGAAAAATCTGGGAATACTATTAGACAGTTTAAGATACTTAGGAATCAACCTAAGGCAAGAAGAGCTGTATCTGTGTGATGCAAAATAGAGGCACATGGACACTGATGCCTAAATGAATGAGAGAGGCATCTGTTCCTTGGTGCGGAATGTGAAAAGCAAAGGTGACAGCAAAGTGAAAAGTGCAAACAAGAATCAGATCTTGCATATGACAAGAATCTAGTATTCAGACTATCTTAAGCACTCTTTCAACTTGTTCATTGGAAGACTTAACCAAAATGTTTTAAATGCTCAAAGAACTGGAATACTTCTTTCTCTAAAGAAGATGAACAAGTGGACAAAGTGTTTGATGTTCCCAGTCACTATAGAAGTATAAATCAAAATGACTGTACCAGTTATTACCCTGTCATCCCCCCCATGAGATGATTAACTTAAAAGACAGAGAATGACAGGAAGAAGGGGGGTCCCCTGATCCCCCCTACATCGATGGGAGGGTGGTATACTTTTGTGGCCACCTTGGGAAAGCTTTGACAGTTCCTCAAAACTTTGAGCACAGTGTTGTTCATCTGATCCAGCAGTCCTGCATGGTCCACAGCTCTGCACGAAATATAAGATTTCCACATGGTAAGGAATGCTTGTAGGAGCAGCGTAAACCTGCAGACAACAGGCGAGTGAGCTGTATCCACATAAAGGACAACTCAGCGTGGATGAGCTGAGAAGATACCACCCAAAGTGAGAGAAGCAGTCAGGGAGGCTGTGTGTGGTACAGTTCTGAGTGTAGCCTGTGGGCAGGCAGCCACAGTGCGAGAAGGAGATATATGGCTGTGGCCACGGCCGTCAGGCAGTAGGAGCTGAGCCTCATTTGGCTCTGATGAAATATTCTAAAGTTGTAGCACTGTAGTAATCCAGAAGGCCAGGGAGTGAGCGGAGGAGCTGTCCTTGGGTAGGTAGTAGCAAAGGCTCTCCCAAGAGCGGGTGTCCGAACCAGATGGAGTGAGACCGGAGCTGACTCCTGGGAAGCACAGCGAGTGCAGAGGCCCTGGGGTAGGCACCAGTGGGAGGGCAGGGGGCCATGAGTCAGGGTCAGTGAACAGTGAGTTGTGTCAAGAAGCTATTGGAGCCTGCTCATCGGGCTTCTAGGCCACTGTGTTGGCTCAGCGGGGGGCAGTTGGGGGCACTGTCCGTGAAACCTCATTTCTCCACAGGAGAGAGAAGGCAGCAGTGCCTGAGCCAGACTCCCGCAGCCTGGAGGAGCTTTCCACAGGGTTGGAGCTTTGCCCCACCTGTGCAAAACATCCCATAGCGCATTTACCTCCAGCTATCTGGAAACTCACGAGGTCAGGCATGCACTGGCGACCAGCTCCCCAAGGCAGGCTGTGCTCCTGGGTGCCCGTGTTTGGCATGCAGCATGCAAAGCAGTGAGGACAGAATGGGTAACTGAGTTTTGAATGTTCTGGGATCAGCCAGAGTTAGGGAGAAAGCTGAGTTATTTCCCGGAGGAATACGCCTCAAAATCTCAACAACGAAAAAAATGTCCCTTTAATGTTGAAGGTCCTGTGTGACATACACTAATTAACTGCTTTACATGACTTTAAAACTACAGACATATTCTGGAACAGCTGACCATGTCCCTTATTTTCAGTTTAATTCTAGACTATCAGCAAATGTCTATATTTTTCTTTCTTGTGATCCAGTTAAAGCATAGAAACCAGCTGGCCTGAGTGTGTCCTGGGTCTGGTCACCGCAGTGGCTCAGTATTTATTAACTCAGCAGTCACGTGAGGCCCTGCTGTCCCTCACCTCCAGTGCTGGGTGCTGGGGTCATGCACACGCCCTTTCTTAACTCTGCTTTTCTCTCCCCACTGCCATGCCTGCCTCTGAGTCCGCGCTGTGCTGCTTTGTCTCCTTACTGCCGTGCTCGATTTTTCCTGTCTGTATCCACAGTGTAAAGAGATTAACGCTTCCAAATCTGGTGACACCTTCCCCTCCTAAGCCTTGCAAGGCTTCCCATTGCCTGAGGTAAGACAGTGCCCTCAGAGGGCATGGGAAGCCACAGGGAGCGCCTCTCCTGACGTCTGTCCTCTTGCGCCTCTGCCTTTCGGGGCGGTGCTGCGTTGGGCCCGTGCTACCCAGTGCCTGGCCCTTCTCTCTGCGCAGATCCATGGTACCCAGCGCAGTGCTGGCGAGCCTGAGCCAGGAGGAAACGCAGGCGCGGGGAAGGCGGAGAGGGCCCAGGGTGAGGTTCCCGCTCGGATCCTCTGGGAGTAAATAGGGTGCAGGAAGTTTACAGGTTCGTTTTACTGACAGACAGCACAGGGTCGATTGCAGCTTTCAGTTATGTGATAACTACTCGAACAAGTCTCCTTTGGATTTGAACTGGGGAGCCCCCGGAACCATAGGCAGCCTTGAACTTGCTTCTGTGGCCTAGTGCCCGAAGTGGCATCCACTTTATAAGCCTCTCGGGGCTGGGCTGTGGCTCGAACCATCCAAAACTTCTGTGGGATTTGGGCTGGTAAATCCTACTTGCAAGGACCGTTGCCCAGCTTTTATTCTGAATTTTCCAGGAGTGTTCAGCTACAACAGAATTTGAAAATAAGGCTGAGGCAGAGTTTTGACAGAATCCGAAGAGCCAAGAACCCGGGCCATCCGCTGGGCTTTGGAGCTCAAGCGCTGGAGCTGTGGCTGAGGCACCCGAGTCCGAGAAGGGCGTGGCCAGCAGCCTGATGTCGCCCGCCGTCTGTATTCAGGATAAAGTTAAGCCAAGTCAAGTCGTGTCAACCCTGCATAATGGGAAACAGGATGTAGCTGAAGTTTCAATCAGCCTACGCCAGTTTCTTAGTTGCTGCAGGAAGCAGGGATGACAGCCCGCAACCGCACATCTTCCTGGAGTCCTCTTATCTGAAGCCGAGCTTGGGAACAAGGATTCGCGGGCTCATCTCTTGAAAAGATAGCCTGTGCCTTGGTATAAATACAACTATTGTGTTGCATTTAAGCAGTGCGCACACTGCTGCTTTGTATCCTCCACAAAGTAAATAAAATTCTACTCTCCCGCCCACGGTCTGGAGATGATTCCCCGCGGCAGCACTAGCGGGGGCAACTAGGAGATGGCAACCCCAGGGCCAGGCACTAGTGAGTGCGCACAGTCCATTAGGTGGCCTCCGGAGCCAGGCCAAGAGCTTGAATGTGCAGGGCTCAAGGAAATCGGCTCAAAGGAATTTATTCTACTACTCTGTGTCTTTAACGCAGCACTCACATGACTCGTGCCGGCCTAATTTATGGGGCAGCCTTTCTGCCCCCCCCCCCCCCTCCAAGGACCTTTGTTGCAGACTCCCTGGACCAAATTATCCGGACTGCGGGGCGGGTAGGACACGAACACCAGCGCTGCAAACGTGGTCCCGGGGAGATTCCCGTGCTTGGTAAAGTTCACCCAGCCACCCAGGGATTTTTCAACCACTGCAACTGTTGAAAGATTTGTTTACAGAAGAAAATCTGAGTTTTTCTTCTGCCAGAGGCAGTGTTTTCTGGAAAAGCTGCTCCACAGGCTCAGTTTTCAGTCTTTCTTTTGCTTCTTGTTTACTGAGCCCAATGTGTCTGATCCGAAAACATCAGCGACAACACAGCAGGTGAACTGTCTTACCTTGGTTTTCTTATAAAGGGTTTTGCGTTAGATTCCAGTCCTAGTAGTTGAATTCTCAGCCTATTTTTTAAAATTTTATTTATTAGATACAGGGTCTCACTGTGGAATTTGGACTCACAGTGATCCTCCTGTCTCAGCCTCCCCAGCACTGGAATTATAGACATGCACCACCATACCCCGTTTCAGTGGCCTGCACAGTACACCTGGGCTTCCCGAGATAGAACCCGTGTCCTTCCATTTGCTAGGTATCTTAGCCTATTTTGTGCTTTCCTAGGTGTTTGGGGTTTCCTAGGTTTAGAAAATGAGGAGTTATTTTGTTTTACTTATTATTTTAGTTTATTAGTATATGTGAGTAGTACATAATGATCACATTCCTTGTTGGGCCATGTACACTGCATATCTTAATTTCTTTTTCATCTTCTTCTCTCTCTCCCCCATCCCCTATCCCGTGAGCCCAGGGATGCAAGGGGTAATTGAGTTTTGCAGTTGATCTGATGCTTGACTGTAGCTTTCCTTCTGTCAGTAATTTATAATGATAATCTTATAATAAGTTTCTGTCTGTAGTTGGATGCTGTATGTGTGTGTTGTAGTGCATGTGTGTGAATGGTGGGTACATGCATGTGCGTAGTACATGTGCATATGTAGTGTGCGTGTGTGCAAGTCCTGAATGTCCCGTGACCTGGTGGAAAAGGAAGTTCTCCAGCAGTGTGGTCAACACAAACAGTGACTGAATTCAGATCCTTTTGGATAACAGGCAGCAGCCCAGTACTGAGCAGATCACACAGCCACTTGGCTACTACACTTAGGAGCTGCTCCTGCCTGCGCAGCCAATCTGCAAGCTGATACAATTAGAAAGTAGCTGATGGGCAGCTTCTAGCTTTATTCTCCTAAGCCGAGCCTCATGGTCTTCAAGTGGGGTTCCTGAAGCCCAAAGCAGGCAAAGTCTAAAGGCCCTGGGCTCTGTCAAGGCCCAGGAGCACTGAGAAAAAGGGGAGTGGATACTGCAGCCTGTGAGGAGACCACAGGGTGCCTGGGTGGTTCCCTTCTTAGTTTTTAGTTTGCCCCACAGTAGCAGGCTTGTATTGGGAAGCTGAATGTTAGCAGTAGCAACGTCCTGCATAGAGTGAATGGCTTTCCTCACACCACACAGAGCCCCAAGCCAGCTCAGTCTGGGTACACAGACTGCAGCAAGTGACCTGCATAGAGCAGCTCCCAGGCCTGGTGTCTCTGCGAGACTGCAGGCCCACAGGAGTCCGGAAGGGTGACTCTGGTGCTCGGCTTGCTCATCCTAAGTTCTGGAACTTAAACAAGGCCCCCATAAATGAGTTCCTGCTTGTGTGCTATTGTGTTCTATTTGAGCAGAGCCACAGCCCCTCTTGAAATTTGCTGTGTGATAAGTCTGTGCCTGTTTGTTTGTGTTTGCACACACGCACTGTGCAGGAGAGGCACTCAGTGGGTAGGGTGAGGGAGCCCAGACTGAACTGCCCCTTGTTTGAATCCTAAAGAAATGCCATGCTTAAACAGCAACTCTGGGAGTTGGAGGCTTCAGTTTCTCCTGAGAAGTGCTACTTAGTAAAGAAACCTAAATGCAGTAGCATTTTCAGACAGTTTGGCAGCTGGAGGATAATTTAGCCGCTTAGGGAAGCATTTTTTGAGATCTAAATTTGTGCAGCCATGGATGTTCCCATCTGACATTCACTTACCCATAAAGTTTCCTTGTTATCTCTTATCACCCAAACCCCCAAAGCAGCTAAGTTTGGCTAGGAATGGGTAGAGAATGAAGTTATTTTGTCTTTTTTCATAGGGCAAGGGGCTCTGCTCCTCAGCTGGGATCCCTAGGATTCTGATAAAAGTTACTTCTCTAAAATACAACAACAATGTGGAGAAAAGAATGCTATCTCATTGTGTGAGTTGCAATTTTGGGAGATTTCATGTTGAGAAACAACTGAGCAATCAGAGCATGGTCCCAGGGACAGGGTTGTTTCAAAGTGCCACAAAAATAAATAAATGGGAAAGACAGGGAAAGTTACCAGGTTTGCAGATTGTGAAACTCGCCTTGTGTAAAACATGAAGGCAGTGAGGCTGAGGGCTGTGAATAGCCCTGTTGTGAGCATTCCGAGCTGAAGGCTGCGAGAGCTTTGCGAAGCCCTGTTTCATTTTTATCGGATGGAGCACATTTGGTTTCTTTTTTGACAAACCGTGTCTCTGGGCGGGAAGGAGAAGGAGCAGGCACTGTTATTGGCTGGAGCTGCAGCGGGGTCCCTCCCGTTGCCAGAGGAGACCACATGGAAGTGTCCAGGGGAGGGACAGGCGGTCAGGGGCGGGCTGGAGGGTGAGGCCTTAAGCCTTGTGCTCAGAGCTGCAATTTGCGAGCCCACCATGATGAAATCGAGCTCTGGGCAAATCAGAGGCGCCTGTCAACTTCCCAGGTGGGACTGCCTGGGGTGAGCAGACTAAACTCTGGAGCCGGGGGCAGAGCTGCCCTGCAGGCCAGGCAGCTGCACGGGGCTCTCAGACAGAAGGACGGAGAGCTAGAGCCGGAGCCGGGCATGGCTGCAGAAGGCTCCACGCGGTCGAGCCAGGTAGGAGAGGAAGGGACCCAGGGAGGGGCAGCCTCAGGGCTCTGCCTTCTGCAGGGGAATGCTCTCTGCTGCTTCAGTGCAGGCAGCGCCTTGGGATGCGGGTCGAGTCATGAGGTCTGATTCAGTTCCACGGGAGGCTGTACTTGACAACTGGGTCTCTATCCCCACAGGTCTTCTCTCTGTTCACGTTTGCTATGGGGGTTCATATCTGCTTAGGGGTTACTGTGAGCCGCATCAAGAGAGCAGAAGAATGGGATGAGAGCCCCCCTTCAGGTAAGTGGAACCGTCCTTTGCATCTTCAGTCCTTTAGGATACCATGCACTAGGCAACCACTGTAAACTCCTTGAGCAATTCATTTTTAAGATAATTTTTCAGGGTTACTAATTTAGTCCTACATTTCTCTGGGGTAAGACCAACTGTACACCATGCAAGTGAAAGGTGTTTGTTAGCTTGAGGGCATTTCTGATTGTTGCCTCATAACGGTTCCTTGAAATCTTTGTACTCTGAAATTTATAGGTGCTGATACACCAACAAAACTTCTGTCCCAAGGCTGGTCAGCTGTGCGGAGGACAGGTGTTGCCTTCATCTTGGAGAGATGAGAATCTGATTTGTTTTCCTACCCTGTAGGATGCAGTATTTGCTTCCAGACTTAGGATAACCAGGAATGGAAAAAACAAAAGCTGTGAGTGCGCTGCTTCTAGGAAACCTCAGAAATTTAGAATTTGCAGAATTGCCTAAAGTAGAGAAAATAAAGGAGAGATGTTTCAGAAGGCCTGCAGGACTGCTCTGCACTCCTTGTCCTCTGGCATAAAAAAAGGCAGATTTGAACAGCAAGCCCTGATGAACCTGAGGGGACCGCAGTGCAAAAGCTTCCTTCTACAGCATGAGCACCTTAGGCAGGGCGGGGCTTCTAATGAAGGAGCTTATTGTAGACCCAGAGGGGGCTGCGCTGACCAGGGCTTAAGCAATGAGCTGGTTAATTTCCTGGAAATTGGAGCTGCTGATGGTTATAGAAGTAAAATTTTTATTTGAAGTAATGGATACTCTAGGGGGCAATATTTTCTTGATTTTCCCAGGCATCCTGGGGTGTTTGTCTGTCTTCCTGTGCATTTTGTATTCCTCCTGATCTCCTGATCCGATGTCTATGAAGGATGGTCAGTCACCCACCTCTTCCTAGCTGGTATGAACTTTTATTAATATCTCGGGTGTGATCCATGCATCGATGGAAGAGAATAAATCTTCCTTACATCAAGTGAATCGCTTTTGAGTCACACCAGAGGTCCAAAGAAAAACATTAGCACCGGGTGAGTGAGTTGAGTGGGGTGTGGCTTGGGTGAAGAGTGAGAAAATAGATGATAAAAATTGCAGCCCAGGGAGCCAGATGGGCAAAATGAGCTTCACTGAGCGGGAGGAGCAGGTCGCCAGGCGCAGGAGAGTGCGGCTGGGATTGGTAGCAAATGCTGCCTTAAAGGCCTCTTTCTCACTCCTGCTAATGCAGCTGTGACTAACAGACGGGATGGGCTCAGCAAAGTGACAGCCAGTGGCCAATTCTGTCTGATGCACCCATAGGGACTTTCTTTGTCTGTGTCATTTTAATAGATTACTTTGGATGAAAATGCTATTGAAGGAATTAAATGATATTCTCTCTCTCTCTCTCTCTGTGTCGGTCTGTCTGTTTGTCTGTCCGTCCGTCCCTCTCTCCCTTCCTTTTTTCCATTTTTGTGATACTGGAGGTTAAACTCAGGGCCTTACCACTAAGCTGCATTCCCACCCTTTTTTAAAATTTGGGACAAGGTCTCACCAAGTTCCTAGACTAGCCTTGAACTTCCATCCTCCTGCCCCAGCCTCCCAGGTACACACCTGGCATTATAGGTTTGAATGCTATTCTTGAGGTGTGTGTAAGATCAGTTTGCCTCGTATTTTCAAAATTAGGGCTTTAGTGAAAAAAGTGAAGGCAAATTTAGTTTGGCACCCTGGTTTGCGCTGTGTGTGGAGCAATCTTGGGCTGGTCTCTTGCCTTTGAGCTGTGTGATGAATCATATCTAACTTTCCTTCTGGATATGAAAGTAGTTCCTGACTTTTCCACTCTGTTTCATTGCCTTTTTAAATGTATTCATGTGTTCTCTGTTGAGAAACTAGAGAAGTATAGCTTGAGTTGATTAGTTCTTAAGAATATGTACACAACAGATGACTTCCACATGTTATGAGAGGCGGCTAGAAGAACTGGTAGAGTGTCACATCTGGAGCAGTGGCAGAGTCTGCATTAGAACCTGTAAATGAGGCCGTCTTCAGGACCCTAAGAAGCCTTTGTTTCTTGAATTGCTTAATTACTGTTTTATGTTTTAAGGATGTCATCTACATAGCCTTTATAAATAGACCTTCAGGAGTTTTGGTCTCAGGGTCCAGTGTAATGAGTGTGAGAAGTAGGGTTTTGGTTTATCTGCACACTTTTTATTTTAACTTTTTTTGGTGTCACTCACCTGTTGTTTAGCCACTGATAATTGATTTCTCCTGAAAAAAAAAAAGACCAAATATGACCTTTGGAAACTCGGAGAAAGTATGCTGAAGAGAGTCTCTATGACTTTTTAAATGCTACACGTGCCTAGAAAGAATACCTTTGAACACTATACAAGAGTGTTATTCTGTTAGTAAATCTTCTGCATCCAAAAGCACTGGCTGCACTTCTATATATGAATGAGAATAAGACCCTGGAGAGAAAGCATGATGCATATTTCCTTTTGGATTTAAAGACCTCTTGTGTAACTCAGTGCTTCAGAAATTTTCAATGAGAATAAGCAGCACGTGGGCATTCACAGAAGGCCGGCTGCAGCTGGGCTGGAGCACAGAGCCCCGTCTGAAGGCACACGATCTCTCATTAGGAGCTGTGGCTCTGAGGGCTCCTGCAGCGGCAGAGCCCGTTGTCTGTGTGCACACCTACTCTTCCTGCTGAACTCTGGACCCAGATGTGGGCTTCAAGGCCTTGCCAGTGCAAACAAACTCATAATTAATTAACTCGCATGCTTGTAGCTGTACTCCTTGCTAGGACCTAGCATGCTTCTGTGGTTACGATGCAGTAGGAGTCCTTCAGCCAGATCAAAAGAAATCCTGCACATTTCTCAGGAAGAGTGAGAGGAGCAGAGGAAATTCTTTGTTCTGGGTAAAAATAATGAACTTGCAGGTGAATGAATGAAATGAAAGTAATTGAGTCTCAAAGTAACAACCAAAGTTGGGTCTGACATCTTTGTCCCAAACTTGTGATGGGGCTCACTGGATTTGCCTTGAGGATTTATGTGCATTCTGTGTTATGGAGTTCATGTATGCATGGACACATGTACATGTTGTATACATGTATGCATGTAGTATGTAGGTATGCATGTTTATGGAGCTATGGAGAAGTTATGGTGTATGGTTTCTCTGTCATAGCTATTCTTGCAACCTCTGGGTGGAAATGGAGGAACATCTTCTCTGAAATGTGAGCAGCATAACACTTGAGAGACAAAGAAAATTTCTAAGTTTCTGAGCCACATTCTTGTAGCTAACAGGAACTTGGAAGCACAGTCCACTTTTATTTATTTATTTACTTTTTATTTTTTGGCAGTACTAGGGATTGAACTCAGGACCTTGCATTTGCCAGACAAGAGCTTATTCCACTGAGCTATCTCTCTGGCCCAATGTATCATCACTTTTAGTGGCTTGAAAGTATGTGAGCAGGATAGATTCGTTTGTAGAGATGAGATTAAAAAGTTTCATCACAATTTTGTGAGTAAAGCTTTTTGTTGTGATTCATAGAGAAAATAGAAAATGATAACATTGATGAGCAGGCTTTCGCTCCTTTGACAATTTGAGCAATCTCACTGTCCAGCAGGAAGCTATTTTGATGGTGGCTTACAGAATGTGGGATCTGTAAAGCCAATAGCTGTATCAGCCATGACTCCCAGAGGAAAATGGCATCGGGAATGTGACTTTGCATTAGAACTAAGGTAGAAACTGGGGGATTTAAGTCAATAGAATGAAATTATATGAGTTAGAATCTAAGGAGGGCATAGATCCTTCAACTTTCTGGTACGTGGAGCTTTGGTGTGGAGATTTTTCAGTTAATTTGTGGTAGGAAAAGACCCCATATAGTTTCCAGAAATCTTGTGTCCTGTGGAGCTCTACAAAGATTTTCAAATCAATAAAAATCAGTAAAGCTTCCAAAGTCATGTTTGGAAATGAACTTCTAAAATTTGGAATCCCGATACAAAATTTGAAAAATCACTGGTTAATGAACAATGTCTATGGTCACATTGGGGTGACCAACAATTCCACCAAGCTTTTGTTAGCTCAGATTAGATTCTCAGAGCTGACTTTCCAACCAGGAAAAAAGAGGTGATGTGGACTCTCTTTCCCTGAAAAAGGTTTTGGAAACAAAACCTTTTCTTATGGCTCATGAGACTCACAAAGTATTAGGTGTATGGATAGGTTGATTCATCCTCAGTTATAATGCCAGTGCCTGCATTTCTACCTGCTGATAAACAGCACTTGTGATTTAAACTGTCAGTGTTTCTTGTGGGCAGATTTTCAGATAAGATTTATGCTACTGACTACCATTTAATGTTATTTGAGAGGATCAGATGTTGAATTAAGGATTTTAGCTTTTAATTGAAATCACATAGGAATCTATTTTCTTGTAATTTTGAAGTCTTTCTACATGAGGACACTGGGTTGATACATGCTTTGAAAGTTTAGGTGTTTGAAAACTTCCCAGGTAGACCTATTTATATAGTTTATTTAAATCCTCAAATAACAAAAACAACCACAACCACCATGACAAAAAAGCCACAAAGCCTGTGAACTCTGGTTTGGCAGAGTTCAGAGATAGGGAGGAAAAAACAGTGCCACTCCCCTGGTGGATGTTTCTAGAAGTTGGAATATTTATGTCACTTTCTTCTGCACTGGGACAAAATACCCAACACTAGTGCCTTAAAGGAGGAAGGTCTACTTTGGCTCACAGTGGTCACCATCCACAAGCCCTGCCTATGATTTTGGATGACAGCTCTGCAGAAACCATAACAGTTTAGGGAGAGAAACACTGACATGCAGGTTGCGTGGGACTGCTGCTTGTTAAGGGATGGGGTGAGAAGCATCAAGAAGAAACTTTAATACAAGAAAATATGACCCTCAAAGAACAACTCATCCACTCCCAGAGGGTAGCAGGCAGTGTTAAATTTTAGAATGTCACCTATGCTGTGGCTTATGTCTCAAACAAGGCAGCAGGGGGAGGCAGCTCTGTGCAAGCGCTCCTGAGAAGCGCCACATGGAGCTGTGGGCTGCAGTCCAATTCAGGCTTGCAGCTCCAGTTCAGGAAACACCTGGGCTCAGAACCAAGCAGAGAGCAGGGGTGAAGAGGGCCAGCCTGGGAGCAGCAGCCTGAGAGAAAAGTCCTACTGGCTCTAGGCTGAGCTCCGTTTTCAAATTTAAATGCTGTCTTTCTTCTTGGACATTGCCCAGCTTGGAAAATGTCCATCATACAGGAGGATTTAGGGGGAGACTCGGTTGGGGATTCAGAGTAAAGTTGTTATGGTTGAACTTGTGTCATCCATTAGGGTTTTCCTGGTAGTGTCATTCAATTATCATTGTTTGCCTATATCTCAAGAATTCTACGGCCATACCTTTGTAGTATATGGTAAACAGGAACATTCTAGAAAAAGGCGTTTCCTCAACTAAGTTAAAATAATTTCACCTATTCCCATCTGCACTACAGATTTGAGTGAAAGAAGTTGCAGTGTACATTCATGTTTCTTTATATCATGAAATTATGCTTCTGTGAGAAACAGGCAATATCTAGCATAATTATGAAGGTCACATTGTAGATACATTTTTAAAATTCAAAGATCCTTCTCAAAAATGTACATCTATTTATAAAGACATTGGTTTTGCAAGATTCTAGAACTGGCTTTATTTTTGAAGTGAGATGACATTATCTGAATCTGTCATATAAAAGGCAGTAATATAATTTGAAGCTCATAAAAGTCCTGGCAAGATGCCTCACAAGGAATTCTGCTATCCTCATTGCATATTTCTGCCTTGATGCTTCTTAGTACTTTGAAAAAAATTATGCATCTTTAATATATGATTGGGGCAGACTTGTACATACACATGCCAAACCCCACTTCAGTATGCCCCCTTTACATTTTGGGGGGTTCTATATGCTGTGTTTTGACTAAAACCTCCCTCCCCTTTTTTTTGAAACAGGGTCTCACCCCATAGTTGAGGCTGGCCTTGAACTCATTTTGTAACTCAGGCTGACCTTGAACTCTCATCAATCCTGCCTCAGCCTCCAGAGTGCTGGGGCCACTGGCGTGCACACCACACCAGCTCCCATCTCCTTTTATCCCTTGTCCTTATCCTTCCCCCACTCAGCTCAGCCCCCCTCTTGCCTGCCCACAGCCTTCCTTTGGTGTTTCTGAGTACTTCTGGTCTGTTTGCTCCCTCTTTAGCTTTTGCCTTCCTCCTCTGTCCTGAGCAATCTTAGTTGCGAGGATAATCTTTGGCTGCCTCAGGTTTTGTGAGCCTTGGGTTTTTGTCTCCTGCTCTGTGAGCTGGAGCAGCCAAGAGCTTGTGGCGCTTGTGGAACTCTCTTGGTGTTTATCAACAATGCAAGGACTGCTTAGGATTTCATGCTCAGATGCTCTCTGGCCTTGGGTCAGACAGGAAAGAGAAGCCCTAAGAATCTGGCCCCAGGCTGGCTCTGGAGAGAACGAATTGGGCCCCAGGCAAGAAGGGTGATTATAGACTCCTACAAGATGCTGGGCTAGGGCAGGTGGTGAGGCTACATCTCATAGCCTGGTTCAGGGATGCTTGACTCCACCACTTTGGTGCTTAAAAATAGAGGGAAACTGGCTTTCTTGGGGTCGTTGGACTAGTCTTGTAGCTCACAGGGCCTCCTCATTTTTCTTTCTGATGAATTTTGGGGCCCAGGAATGCCCGTGGCTCACACAGGCTCAAGAGTTCACTCCAGGTTGAAGCCATTGTAACCCAGCCCTGGGGCCAGTCCTGAGCTGCATCTCTGCACTGAGAGTATAAATGCAACTCCCTCAAAGCCTTCCAAAGTTTGGCAAGGAAGACTCTGACCAAAGGGGGCAAAAAGGCCAAACTAGCAGTTTGGGCTCAGTTATTTTTGCAAACAAAGCATGGGACAGCTGACAGCAAGTCGTGCAAGCTAGCAGTAAAAGTCACGTTGGTAGGATGAAGAAAGCCACAGCATAGATGCTTTGAACATATGCAGGAGGAAATAAGGAAGAGATTATGCATGAGGGGAAGCAAGGACACAGAGAAGGGGAACCCCAGGGCTTGCTGGTACCACGTGGAGAAGACAGACAATAAGCAAGCCCCGCTGACACAGCCCCTCCGTCCCTGGTAGTGTAGCTCAGCATGATAGTCATGATTACGTGGGCTGGGGGCCTGAGTCCAAGACCCTTGTACTCAGTTATGTTCTGAGCCCTTGTTTTATGACTTCTTTTCTATTTTGAGGCAGGGTCTCACTAAGTTGCTCCAGTGGGCCGGCATCCTCCAGCCTCAACCTCCCAGCATGCTGAGGTCACAGGGTACACACAGGTGTGCTTTCAGGTGGTGCCTGACTCCCGTTGTGTTTATGTTTGGAGCTCCTGAGAGTGAAGACAGCTCAGAATTTCCCAGGTGGCCCTTGGCTCCGCTCTAGGTAGGGGGATCTTGAACTAAGCTCCCCCCTACTACCTTCAGGCATGGATGTTCTTCATGCCTCCATTTTTCTTCCCTTCTGTAGTTCTCAGATGCTCTGTGGCTGGCCAGGGTCCATAGGAAAGTGTGACTGGTGGTTCAGGCTCCATGTTGTTTGGTTCCTCCATGGAGTTGTCAGGGTCCGTATGTGCTCAGCACCCCCACCACCCACAGCAGCCGTGTAGGAGACTGGTTCAGGTCGAAGGCTCCAGGGTCCATTTGCTTTGGTCTGCTGATCCAAGGCCACTAGGGCTGGTGCTGGGTGATGTGGGTTAGAGACCACTCAGGGCTGGTGGGGACCTGAGCAGGGACAGGGTCCTCTGTCAGAGTGCTCTGCCAGTGGCACAGGTGAGCCTGTGTGTCATTTGCATGGGTCCCCAACTGGCTTCTTTTTCTTTTTAAAATGTATTTGCTTGTTTCGCGTTCTCACTATGCAGCTTGGAGTTCTCAGCACAAGCGCTGGGACTGCAGGCATGTGCCATTGCACCCAGACTCCGGCTGGCTCAGCACACCCTGGGGGTGGGGCTGACTAGCACATCGTGCCAGGGAGTGAACTGCGGTCCCTGTGCTTGCCTAAGCTTGCCTAAACAGGAGATGTAGTTCGCTGAGCTATCTCTCCAGCCTCTTCCTCTTCCTCTCCCTCTTCATCTTCATTTTTGTCTTTGTTTCCATCTCTGTCTCCTCCTCCTCCTCCAGTTCCTTCTCTTCTTCCTCATTCTTCTCCTTCTCCTTCTTCTTTTTCTCTTTCTCCTTCTCCCCTTCCTTCATCTTATTGAGCCAGGATCTCACTATGCAGTTCAGGCTGGCCTTGAGCTCACTTTGTGACCTAGGCTGACCTCGAATTCCCAGTGATGCTCCTGCCTCAGCCTCCTGAGTTCTGGCATTATAGGCATGTGCCACCATGCCTGGCTTCATTTACTTATGTTTAAATATACTTTTTATGTTCTTTCAAATTTCAAGAACTCTAGATGCTTTATTGTGTTTGTCTTGTGTTTTTAGTCATGTCTAGGACAAGTTGTTATGTTTCTAAATTAGTAAGATATATCATATAGTAGCTAAGATGCTATGTCTTTCAAATTTAGTTAGATCTTTCAAATGCCTTTGTATAGATATTGAATACTCTTTTCATGTAGGTTCTACAATATATTACTGAATATATGTTAATGACTTTATCTTTTAGGCATTGTTACAAATGAAACTTTCATTTAATTTGAAAACGTATAGTGTCTGTATATTCCAAATTAGTCTTCTCACTGAATTCTTTCCTTTTCCAAAATTTAGTTGATTCTTGAGTTTAGTTGATTTCTAGTCAAACAATTATATGACATGAAAATAATGATACAGTGGGTTTGTTTTTGACCAGCCGAGATTGTATAGCAATAGGTGTGGGGAAGTTTTTTTAGTTACAGAGTTGTAAGTTTTTTATTACAGTGACATAAACTTGTACTTTTTTCCTGGTGCTTGGGCTCAATTTTCCTTATAAAAAGGCATTTTTAAAAAATGGTACTGGGGATCGAACTTGGGACCTTGCACATGCCTGTCAGGGGCTTATGCCACTGAGGTGTCTCCCTGGCCCAGGCATGGATTTTTAAGTAGGCAAATTAACTTATATTTCCACAACAGTCTTCATGTCACAAATTTGCAGTCATAATAACAATAAATATCAAAAAAACTGATAACTTTTGTTATTTTCTGTATTTGACACCCTGTGAAGTATTTGAAAATCGGTTGTTTGATTAAATTCTCATTTCAACTCAGAGATATTCTCATACTTACTTATTATTTTTTGCTTTTGAGACAGAGTGTCTCTGTGTGGTCCAGGCTGGCCTTAAACTCACTGGACAGCCCAGGCTGGCCTGCAACAAGGAGTGACCCTGCCTCAGTTTCGCAAGCACTACAATTACAGGCATGTGTGCATGCCTGGCCCCTAGCATTACTTTTTTGAATTGTCTCCTTTCCAGATGAAGAAGCTGTGGCACAGGCAAGCTCAGCCACCTTCCTAGTGCACGGGAAACAGGTGTCAGGGCCTCGCTGCCCATCCCTGCCTGCCTGCAGCCCACCACTCCACAGTGATGCGACCCCCATCGACCCATCGCCTCTACCCCTTGTTCTTGCAGTCTTGTCAGACGCTCCTTGGACCAATGTCTCTGGATCATGCAAAGGCAGATGCTTTGAGCTTCAGGAGGTTGGACCCCCGGACTGTCGCTGTGACAACCTGTGTAAGAGCTACAGCAGCTGCTGCCATGACTTCGATGAGCTCTGCTTGAAGACGGGTAGGTGACCCTGGCACCCTGGGCAGCCTTCGGGGGTGGCGTGGAGACTCCTGATGAGGTGTGTCGAGCTGTCCCACCTTGGCCGACCAGGTATGCATTTGAGATGTTTCCTACTGATTCACAGTGAGTGCACATGGGGGCAGATATCCTTCCCTCTCAACCTGGCCGCCCTCTGTGCAGTCACTCCGTGCTGAGCTTTCTCGTCTCTTCATCCCCTCTGTCTCCTGTGTCAAGTCCCACATTCACTGCTGGCGGATGTGGGCTAATACTGTGCGCATTCTTAGAGGGCTGGGTTTTTATTTTGTTATTTTCTAATATTCAATATTATTTACAAGAGCATATGCTTGCCGTGCATGACAGTTCCATCCACTCCGAGGAACTGGTGCGAGACAGACCCCACCTTCCTGCTGTTCATGTCCCCCGGGCTCCACCCTGTCTCTTGGTTTCCTTCGAGTTTGCCAAACACTCTCTGCTCACCTGCCTAGCCATGGGCTTTCTTTCTATCCCCTTTTCTGTACCAACTCTCTGTCTTCCACGATGGAAATGGAAGATTTTATAAAAATGTATTTGGTGTTTTCTGCTATGGGTAGCTCTAACTCCTCCTCTGAGGTTTCCCTTATTTTTGTCACACTTACTCTCCATGGAAGCTACGCAATGTGAGAAAGAGCCCCCTTGGGGACTTCAAGCACCTCGCAGATGACTTTGGCGGTGCTGCGCAGGGTACACAGCACACTTCTGGGCAAGGCCCCTCCCAAGGCATCTGAGCAAGGCAACAAGCAGTCTCTCCTGGGCACCAGCGGGATGGGTTTCAGAGCTCTCTTAATACTCTATTGCTTATTTTTTGACTTCTTTGTGGTACTGATTCTTCTTAAAGCCTAACTCCTATCATCATTACTGTTATTAGTCTGATATTTTTAACGATATAATTAGAAAGAGAGACGTTATTCTCTTTTGCTGAGACCATTGCTTTTAATTTAGGAAAGTGGACATCGACTCCCTTACTAATTCTGGTTCACGTCCCCCACCTCCTGAAAAATAAGAAGAGCTTAATTAGACCATTTTGTGTACAGCTCATTGTCCAGACCTGTGGCCACGTGCTGCTGTCCTTGCGTAGCTTTTCTTTGGAGCTCCTCCCGGTCCCTGCGTATGGGCCTGCACACCTGAGTCCTGAGCCTGCAGGCCTGCGTGGAGGCTTTGGCCAAAGGACTTCAATGTCTCACAGCTCTAGCGTCACCGTGAGCCGGAAGCCTGGGTCTGCCCAGGGCTGAGGGTTCCCTGGTGCTTTGTGCTTCCTCCCGAGCTGGAGCGTCTTATCCCCAACATGGATGTCAGCCTCAAAGTCCTCTCTGCAGTTCCTTGCAAAGAGGAACCAGCGCCCTGACCCCACTAGCCTTATGCCTTCCATCTTTCATTTAGTAGAGGTGGGACCGTAAGGATGTGTGACAGGGGAGGGTGCTGTCCCGGGCACAAAGGCATCATGTGCTGAGAGGGGAAATGCAAGTGTCAGGAAGAGAAGCTGAAGGGCAGATCTGAGGCTCGGCCAACCTTCCCCAAGCACTGTCTAGAAACAAGCAGAGTGTGCTGGCATGAACAGAGCCTGCTGCCCACGTCTCCGTGCGTGCTGAGCATGCGTGTATGTGTACTTACACAAGTGTGTGTGTATGCACGTGTGGGGAGTCGCTACAGCCATAAACTTTTATAAGTATCACACACATTGTGCTTTTTCTTTTTCAGTACTGAATCCTGAACTAAAGTTCTTGCTTGTGCTAAGCGAGCTCTCTACCACTGAGCTACAGGTTGGCCTTTTTCATTATTTTATTTTGAGACTGAGTCTCGCTAAGTTTCCCAAGATGTTCTAGAACCTGCAATCTTCCTGTTTCAGCCTCAAATTGTTCTTTTGAATGACTATCTGGTATAGAATTGAAGGGTTGAAATCCATCAGATTGAACAATTAACCAACATTTGTATCTCCCTGAGTTTTATTAATATATCCTACTCATGGACATTCATACTTTTGCTTATTTTCCTTCAGATGTAGTCCTAGCAATGAGATTACTGGTCAAAGTCTATATGCACGTTAAAAAATTAAATGTATATTATAAAAATGCACTTCCAAATGCTTGACTTTCTATCAAAGGGCCTGAGGCATTTTCCTACTCCTTTTTACCAATGGATATTGTCTGCCCGTCTCCCTTTCTCCTGGGGATAAAACTCAGGGCCTTGTGGATATTAGACAAGCCCTGAACTATATGCTCTTGCCTTTAAGTTGTTTTTGTCTGAACTGATAGCTAATGTTATTTTCCAATAAGGTTAAATATTTTTATTTCACTTCATCTACTTTGAAAACAGTACAGCTGACCCCTGTTTCATTTGTAGTTCCCTTTGAATCCTAACTTTCTATTCTTTCTTTTTTAAAGACAAGATCGCACTATGTAGTACAGGCTGAGTCTGATCTCACTGTGTAGCCCAGGCTGCCCTGGAACCCACAGCCATTCTCCTGCCTCAGCCTCCGAAGAGCTGGGACCACAGGTGTGTGGCACCACGCCCAGCTCCAAGGCTGCTTTTCCTGATGCCCCTCCTCCGGGACTGCCTACCCACTGGGCACTGTCTGCCAGCGTCTTCTGTGACTTCTTTCACAGTGTGCAGCACTAGCTGGGGAGCTCCTGAGTGCTGCGGAGTGTGGTGCGGTCTGCCTTTTCCATTTGCAATGTGCACCCCGTGATATGGGGGCTTGGTTTCTCTGGTGCGTTAGTCCATCCCAGGACCATTGCTGTCCCCGGAAGAGGTGGGACAAAGACTCCTGCATGCGTGAGTGAGTGTGAGCGCTGTCCGGCCCACAGCTGTGTGGGGAGCCATCCTTACCTCAGGGCTCACTTCCAGTGGATTTCATGAATATCCATGGCACACTGAGCCTAGGAATATAACCATGAAAAGAGAGAGCTTTTCCTCCCTCAGAACTTTGAGTCAAGCAAAAAGTCTAACAAACAGAAGCCACAGTGCTCTCGTCAAAATGGAAAGGTCCTTTTCTGAACCTTTTTTCTCTGAAGGGTTGAACCATGAGCTTTTAGTGGAGTGCCTGCCACAGGAAGCTGTGCCCTGTCTGTGGGCCTCCTGGGAGCCAGGGCCTCTGGGGGTGGCAGGGCCTCTAGGGGTGGCAGGGCTTCGTCTGCTCCTGGTCTGGTCAGGGCTGTGTGTGCTTTGGCCGCTTTGCACTCCTTAGATCTGCGACAGACTTGGGCTCAAGCAGGCTCTCCTGCTTTTGTTTTTTATTCTATGGAAAAAAGGTAAAATTCAAACCATCACAGCACAGTGTTATACATGCACCAATGTTTATGGTAGCACACTTTGTCTCTTGTTTTTAAATCAAGCTGGCCAGGATTGAGAAAAGCTACTCCCGACACAAACAAGCAGAGCCCGGGAGACTGTCTCTCGCTGACAGGCAGGCTCATTGCAGAGCCTTCTGCCAGATACTGCTCTTAGGGCCTTAGACAACTGGGGAGCAGGAGGGGAACTTTTCTTGTCTTTTCCAATTCTATTTTTCCAAAACAGCTCCACAGGGCTTTTGAGTTTGTCCACTCATTTGAAAAACTCAGAAATGCATCTGATATGTAAATTCTCCAGATACCATCCAGGCCAAGGGCCGACCAGATGGCAGGATCTGTGCGTTTGGCGATCCCTGTGGGGTGTCAGCACCAGCCTGGCTCCTTCCTGCACTGTGGACAGTGGGGAACCTGCTCTCTTGCTGTGGTTGCAGCTCGTGGCTGGGAGTGCACCAAGGACCGATGTGGGGAGTTTCGGAATGAGGAGCACGCCTGCCACTGCTCTGAGGACTGCCTGGCCCGAGGCGACTGCTGCACCAACTACCAGGTGGTCTGCAAAGGTATGGGCTGCGGGAAGGGCTTGAGACTTGAAGCAGTGAAGACTGGAGGTGTTCCAAGCGTCACATATGGGGCAGATCTGTCACCTTGTGCATGGCTTTGGGAGGGAAAAGGAGTCATACCGTTTTTCCTCATGCTCCTTTTTGCTGTTTTTCATTTCCACTGATCAGAAATAATTAAGAAATAAAGTGGAGTTTTCTAAGTAGATGGAACCTTGATAAGGAAGAGATTTCTGCACTTCATCTGGGTTTTAGATTGGGTTTCCTAGATGTGGACCCTGAGATAGGAATTGGTGCACAAGCTTGTGAGGGGTGCTTTGAACCAGAGCCCAGTGAGAGGGCAAGCGAGGTGGGTGGGGTGGGGGCAGGGACAGCAAGGGAGGCTGTGGTCCCAAGGGCGGGCCCCCTGTGGCCTGCTCTGTGGTGGCTCTAAAACGTTTGAGTTTTATTTTGGGGCAAAGCACATGAATTTTGCACAAGTTTCCCAAGGTGCCGGCTGCAGGCTTAGTTACTGGCTTAGGCAGGGAAGGCCCCAAGAGCCCCCACTGTACTCAAGGCTGTGCTTGTCTGTGACTTGGCTTCCTGTGCTCAACACCACACTACCACACTTTAGTGAATAATTAATGATAATCAACAGGCTGTGAAGTCTAAAAGGCACATTCCCTGTCTTTAAGAGCATAAGGGACCATGCCAACCACTCACATATTAATTTGGGAAAGCTCAGAAGTCTGTATCTGTAGCTTGCAAGTAGCTGTTGGTTTCTGAATTAAACCCCTTCCTCTCTCTGACATGGACTGCATCGGCTTTCCTGTTCGAAAGGGTTTGGGAGAAGAAAAAATCAGCTCTGAAATGCGTGAGCTTAGCTGTGCTGCAAACCACCTGAGACTGGGGATACTGTCCTGCAAAGAGGGCGTTTTTTAGATCAGAGGTTTGGAGGCTGAAAGGATGAGACAGGGTGGCCCTGCCAGTCAGTTCTCTGGTGAGTGTTTTCTGGCCACGTCACATACTGCCAGCTTGAACCTCAGTGGTGGGAGCTTGTGCAAAACATGAACCATAGACTCCCCTCCTGCAGCCCATTCTGTGGGAGTGGATCTGGTCCTGTGGCACCTGCACGAGTCTCTCCAGAGGGTGACATTCCCTTCCGCTAGTGTCTGTCTCTTGCTTTTTTTTTTTTTTTTTGAGACAGGCCTTGAACTCTCACAGAGCCTCCTGCCTCAGCTTCCTGAGTACTGGGATCACAGGCATGGGCCACAATGTCCAGTTAGAGTTAGCTTCTTGAAGTTTCATATGTAGTTTCACTCTAAATACTTTTTGTTCTCCATTCTTGAGAGGGCTTACTTAGGGAAGAGTAAAGCTCATGTTCTCAGATCTCAGTACAGGATTAGAGCAAGGGGTAGCATTAGCCTTCATTTCTAAATTCAAGGCTGTCCACAGGTCCATTGGCAGTAAGCTCTTCATGGTCATCTGTCCCTGATCACCTCTTATGCTTGGAGCTTTGGCCTTCTTTACAGGGAAGCTCTGTCATGGCTTTTGGATCTTTGGTGGTAGAGCAAAGAATGTTCCATTGAATGACCGAACAGTTTGTTTCTGGAGGGTACAAACATGAAATTTAGTTCACTGACGCCACTGGGTTTTTAAATCTACCAACCATCTAGACTCTGAAGGCTCAAATAAACACCACTTGAGGTTATAAAATCTTAGCTTCCCCCCAGGTATGGGTGTACTTTAAAAGCCAAACCAGACACCAGACTCTATGTCAGAATTTCTTTTAGATGTTATGTCACACGCAAGTGTCCAAGAGGACATCAGTGCTGGGCTTGTTTGCTTCCCGGCTCTGGGTGACATCCCTAATTACACTCCGAGTCACCTTGGCCACTTTCCCTTGTAGGAGAAACGCACTGGGTGGATGATGACTGTGAAGAGATAAAGACCCCCGAGTGTCCTGCTGGGTAAGTGGGCTCTTGGGACATTGTGAAGTCCAAGCCATTAGTGATAAGCAGCACAGAGAATGGTGGGTAATCGGTTATAAATGATGCCAAACTGAAAACCCTTTCCACAGACAAACTGGTGAGTACGCACTAGTAATTTGACACCCCAAAGCTATCTATAAATTTGGATTTTTTTTTTCCTTTCGACTTGAGAAGAACTGTCACGTTTTCCAGGTAGCTGAAGGTTTCACAAAACGTATCTGGGTATCACGGGAGAAGGAAGCGGGTTTTCAGAGAGGCACTTTCTGTTTCAGTGTTTTTCCCTGGAGTTCTGCTTCTTGGCGCTTTGGAGGAGTGGGGGAGGGGAACGGAAGTGGGGGATGCGGAACCAAACACTGCCCGCCGAGGCGCGGAAAGCCCGGGAAACCCTGCAGCAGGGCGGGGCTGGAGTGACAGCCCCAGCCCGGGTGTGACCAGTGCCAGGAGCTGAGGAGGCCTCCAGGAAACTGCTGGCACTTCAGGGACCTTGCAGATGCTTGGCAGAAAATGCCTTTTCAGCAAATGCGCTTCCATTGTGTATTTGGTCTTTTAAATCCCTAGCTGTGTTAGGCAACACAGTCGGAGACCCAGAATCTGGGTTTTTTCATTTGCTTCCTTTTTAACCTCGGGGGGGGGGGGGGGCATTTGGACTTCTTGGTCCAGTAGAGCAGGGTGGGGACAATTCCTGACTCCTAAGGTGTGGCTTCTGAGGAGAAAGTGGTCTGTAGAGCTGTGGCCCTGGTAAATGAAGAGCTAGGCTGCTGTCATTGTCACCTCATATAACACTGCTTAGCATGCTTTACACGTGATTCATGTACTAGGTGCTGTGTTCATTACCTGGCTTTAAATAAATACAAACTTACTCTTGCTCTATTAGCTTCAAACTGTTAGAAATACTTCTGCGCATGTTCCAGTATGCTCGAGCTTCATCAGCTGCATCTTCACGGAATAATAAAGGGTCATTTTGTAGGCTGTTGGCCTGGGTGGATGAATAGTCTGCTTCTTTATTGCTGTATGTTCTAGAGGTCTACATAACTTACATTATTTTTGAAAGTGTTTTATAATTAGAATTAAAAGAACTTTACAATAAGTGCTTTGATTTAGGGGCAAGAGTGCTATTAATTTTACACGGATGCCTTCATCCGTCCACTTGTGTGTGAATGACTGAATTTGGGGTTCTGAGGTCTTACTAAGGGTCCACGAATTAGGAAGATGACTGAGATATACAGCTTTGAAACTTGTAGAGAAGAGAAACAGGATAGCAGGTCGTTACAGAGTTGCGTACAGTGATGGACGCATGGACACACGAGTGGAGGAAGAGGGCTAGGAAGCAGCGTGACAGTAGGTGGCGGTGTCCGCAGCTCACACTGGAGAACAGGAGGCTCCGATCTGGGTTTTAAAGAATGCAAGGAAGTTCTCCGGGTGGCAGTGGGACAGAATGTATTCTAGGCAAATGTAAGTTTGTAAGGTAGCATGTATTTTCATTTGTAAAGCAAGCAGCGAGTGTACATGAAGAGAAATCTTTTTTTTTTTTTTTTTGGCGGAACCAGGGATTGAACTCAGGCCCTTGCACTTGCCAGGCAAGCGCTTATTCTGCTGAGCTGTCTCCCTGGCCCCATAGACAAATCTTAGAGTCCAGCCCTTTCCCTTGCTCATGTACTCTGGACCGATGACACCTAGGATGTGACATGTCCGGAAACCTCGGTGCCCAGGCCCCCTTCCCGGAAGGCTCCTGGCCTGTGGCTCTCGGGTGGGTGGCACCGCGGAAGGCCCTGCAGCGCATTGGTGGGCCGCTTCTCTGAGCTGCTACTGTCCGCCCCTCTTTCAGCTTTGTGCGTCCTCCGCTCATCATCTTTTCAGTGGACGGGTTCCGTGCATCCTACATGAAGAAGGGCAACAAGGTCATGCCCAACGTCGAGAAGCTCAGTAAGTCCGCGGGCCTGCAGCCCACGTTCGCCTCGGCCACCTGCTGTGCCGCTCGCTTTGCTGTGGGAGACGCAAGACGGCGGCGGCAAGGCTCCCTAGTGCACGGCTCCCTAGTGAATTTATACAAGAAGGAATTACCATCGGTTCCCTGGTCCTGACAGCTGACCTTGTATTTCCAGGGTCCTGTGGTACACACTCTCCCTACATGAGGCCCGTGTACCCTACCAAAACCTTCCCGAACTTGTACACGCTTGCTACTGTGAGTATTTTCCCAAGTTATGTGTATTCAAAGGGCTGATTTTCATCCTGGATTAACTTAAAGGGGAGATAGGACATTGAGACTGGATCTCCCTACCTAGCCCAAGCTGGCCTTGAACGCATGGTGACCCTCCTGCCTCAGCCTGTAGAGTGCTGGAATTACAGGTGTGTGCATGATGCCCAGCTTAAAGTGGAGAATTTTAAAATACATTCCTCAGTGTTCAAAGAAAATTTGTTTCCCACAACAGTTATTAGTTTTGGAAATGAAAATGTTGATTTTAAAGTTGCTATGCTTCATCTTCAGATACTCCAAATTGACCTGAGTTTCTTTTTGAAAAACAAATTACTTTTTATTTTATGACTGCTATATGTCTGTTGTTTGAGGGAAAGAACTAGCTTGGACTGAAAGAAAAGAATATTTAGAAATCAAAGTTCTTTGGAGGCATTTATCTCACCCTAAAATAATAAAAGTGCTGTTTTCATTGTTCCTACAATTAAGAAAGTCAAGTATTTAGTTTCTTGTATGGCTTATAACTCTCAAAACACTGTACATATCTTATATGCTTTTGGAAATGGAGTACCATCTTGTAAAATCTTCTGTGATAAGAAAGTTTATAATAGGACAAATGTACATGGATCATTGCATTGTTGTCTTAACTTTGAACCTGCTGTCTCGCCCAGGGGCTGTACCCAGAATCGCATGGCATTGTGGGCAATTCCATGTATGATCCTGTGTTCGATGCCACCTTCCACCTCCGAGGGCGGGAGAAACTTAACCACCGCTGGTGGGGAGGCCAGCCGGTGAGTACCTACTTCTTACTTGTGTGTGTGTTGGAATATTTCACCCTAAATCTGTTACCTGAGGATCTGTAGAACTTCCCCGTTTTGTCATGTTTCTGTCTTTTGATATCATATATGCAGTACACATGTCATATGTGTGCGTAAGTTCAACCTATCTGTGAAGTGTATATGCTAATTGACACCTGGGTGGGTGGGGCACATACAATTACGTGTGTGTGTGTGTGTGTGTTTGTGCATGTGTGCCTCTATGTGTAGTGTGTCCAGTGGTATAAAGGTGTGGGATGGTAAATGTATTTGCAAAGATGGTGTCCAAACAGTGTCATGGATTGAATTTCAAATTTCAGAGCCTTTTGAGGAAGGAGTAGATAGATCTTACTGCTTTACCATACTTGGGCATACAAGGAAAAAGAAAAATGGATGATGCTGTCATGAACAGAAATAAGAAAATGTGGGAGGTGAAGACAGTTACTGAAACCCATAACAGATTTGTGAATTCTGAAATTCTATCCATTTTTAATGCTCTTCTTCCTCCTCCTCCTCCTCCTTCTTCGACAGAATCTTACTGTGTAGCTCAGGCTGACCTCTAACTCGGGGCTACCCTGCTGTCTCAGCCTTTGGAGTGCTGGGATGACAGGTGTGCACCACCACACCTAGCTTATTTTATCCATTTTTAAAATTGCAGAGGTTAAAATATTAACCTCTGAGCACAGCGATCAATACTAAGAGAGAGATTGTCCTGTGTACCTTTGATCAAATGCCTGGGTCCATGTTAAAATGACTGTTGTGGCTGGAGCCTGCTGGCCTGTCTGTGACCGTGCATGGCACAGCATGAGCTTTGGGCACAAACGAGGCACGTAGCAGCCGTAGTTGTCAAGCTGGGTGGCTGGAGGACCGGAATCCTATAGGCCCAGGCCCGGGGTGCCGGCTCAGCAGTGTGAAGAAGGGCTGAGATGGTTTTGGGCCAGGAGGCATTCTGCAGGGGTCGTTGGGCTGTGCAGCTTTGCTTTCACCTGTGGAGCCTCCCTCCTTGGGTGGCCCTGACCCCAGGGTGCTCACTGCAGTCCACAGGAAGGAGTGCACGTGGAGGAGCCATCGTTTTCTGAGTCACTGCTTTCGAGTGTAGCAGTCACTGTGGCCAAAGCATGTCACTTATTGAGTCTCCACGCTGCCAGGGGAGTGTGGACGTTTTTACAGCTCAACATCGAAAGACTTCTTGTGTGTCTTCAGAAATGTTTTGTGTAATAGATGTTCAGATTTTCTACAGTATTCTGCTGTCATTATTTTGCTTGTCCTAGAAAAGGTCTGTGGTGACCCAGTCTGCGACCTCAGGGACACCCCTCAGGGACATGCCCCCAGAGATGAGTAGGTGGGATAATAGAAGCTAGATCTCGGTCAGAGCATTGCTAGTTGGTCTTCTGGAATAGTTTCATTACCGAAGCCCATCTTCTGAGGAAGCCAAAGGGAACAAACATGTACTTACACGTGCCTGGGTCAAGTTGACATGGGCAGCAGGGTTTACCCAGCTCAGCTGCACAGGGGCCAAGGAGGGAGGTGGCCAGCTGCTGGGAGGCGAGCACGTGGAATCACCTGTCCAGATGCTGTGTTACCACTCCCCTTCCCCACCTCCTCTCCTCCCTCCATATCTCTGTCCTTGTCTCCTATGAGCTATCTTTCATTTTGCTCTTTATTTATATTTTTGGTTTCTCATATAAGAAAAACTACATGAGGTTTATTTAAGCTAGTGTGTCTGATTTATTTCACTTCATGTTATGATCTTCAGGTTTACCATTTTCCTACAAATAATGCAAGTCTTTCCTTCTTTATAGCCCAGTAGTATTCCGCTATGTGCAAACAGCACATTTTCTTTATCCATTCATCAGCTGGTAGACACAGGCTGCTTCCAAGATTCAGCTGTTGTTTGTGCTGCTACTAGAGACACGGGTATGTGTCTCTTGCTATAATATGATATCTTTAATCTTTCAAGAAGATACCCCAAAGGGGGACTTGCGGGGTCAAATGGAGTTTCTGATTTTAGTTCTTTTAGGACTCTCCAAGCTGACTTCCATGGTGACTGCACCACTGGCATGATAAATTCTAAGGATCATAGTAGTGATTATTTAAAAAACACATTTAGTGGAAGAGCATTTGACCAGCAATGCTCAGGAACTGGAGCCTAAGTGTAAGAGTATATGAAGCTCAAGGTTTCTAAGAATGAGAGGGCTGGGGACTTAGCTCAGTGACACAAGCATCTGCCTCGCAAGTGCAAGGTCCTGGGTTAGATTCCTGGTACCAAAACAGAAAAAAAAAAAAAAAAAAAAAACCAGAAAGAAAGGATTGATGAGTATTCCTGGGGTGTTTATACAAACCTCCCCAGAGTCCTGTACATTTCACAAAGTCACCAGTGAAAAAAATAACAAGGAAAAGAAAATATTTGTAAAAATCTTGGACCTCTAGTTAAATTAAGCTCAATTTGTTTCATCAAAGGATGAAGCCATGCACGATACTTGGCTGAATAATAGAGTCGGGTGACAGGAGTTAGAGTCACTTCTTAGCTTCCAGCAAGACAGTGGATGGGAATATCTATCCAGCGTTCAGCTAAAAACTTGATCTTGCCATGAGGCTTCCAAAAATAATTGAACTTCACATTTAAGAAAAAATCAAGTTTAAAGTTTAGCCTTTAATTTTCCAGCCTTCAGCATGCATGCTGAGAAGCTGCCCCTCGCTGCGTGACTCTGCTTTCCACAGGTGCATCTCCGGGACCGGCTTCTGTGGCTGACCTCACGCAGTGGGCGGGGTAGAGTCCTCTCTCCTTCCTCATAGTCCCAGCTCACTCTACCTCGGGGCACCCTGTGCAGCCACGTGAAGTGGCGGGTGGGGGAAGCCCAGGCCTGGGGTAAGCTTGGGGCTCTGAGGCACAGGTCCCAACCCACCCCCTTTCCAGAGCGCTCAAGTCTGGGCATTTCCAGAGCAGCAGGTTCTCGCTGCCTGGGCGTGGAAGCCCTTCATGCCCGGATCGGTGGGCAGAGAGACGGGGAGACCCAGCCTCTGGGTTCGCTGCATTGTCAGCGTGGCAAGGACTACCCCGAGGGAGGGAAGCTGCGGCCTAGTTCTCTGGTCTTTATTTTTTTTTATTTTCCATAGTTTTATTGAAGAACAAATAGCAATGGGACAGTTTCTAATCAAATTAGTAGAACAGATTCAATTAATATATTGCATATTGTTTTCGTAGAGATTTTTTGTTGTACAAGGTGCATACATGATATTCTATTTACAAACACATCAGAACAGATGTCTCTATTCAATGATTTAAGAGAATGTAGCAGTATACCAATCTTATTTTTTTTTAAAAGCTGAAATATAGTACAGTTTCAATAATTAATACTTTCTACCTTGTTATCTTCCTAGTGGTTGTCCATAGTACAAGAAGCAGAAAGGAAGTTCTCCGGTCTTGTCCCGGGAGGGGACAGCTCAGCTTCCTGCGCAGGACCCGTTTCTTTAGCCGCCCTTCCTTCTCCGCGTTCTGCTGTGGGTTGCCGTGCTGTCTCTTTGCCTGGAGCCTTCTCCCCTTGCTCAGGGCTGGTGTGGAGCCAGGCCTGCCCAGCACCTGCGCTCACCGCAGCCCCTCCGGGCTGGCTCCGCTGGGTCCTCTCCTGCCTGCCCGGCCTGCGCCCCGCTCTCCTCGAAGGCTCGCCCCCGAGGTCCTCGCGCCCAGCTGGGCGCCCCGCTCTGCGGCACCTTTCTTTCTCCCGTCACGCGTTTGACCTTCTCGCGTGAGATCGCTGCTTCCGCGCGGGGCTGCAGGTCCCGTCGGGAGGGACCGTCGTCCTCCCCACGGCGGCGCTCTGGCCCTTTGGCGCCCCCGCCGCGTGCCTGTGCTGCGCGCTCTGCCCCTGCCACGGCGGCGACGTCCGCGTGGTCTGGGCTCGGCCGCCTTAGGAACCCGACTGCTTTCTCCATTGGGGTGGACTCAGCCACCGCTCCTGGCCCAGCCGCGCTCCGCTCAGCCTCCGCACGTCCTCGGTTCCTGCCCATCTCGGTGACAGCGGCCTCTACCCTCTGGTGGGCAGACAGCGCTTCATCGCTGTGGTGCGAAGAGGGCACCAATCGAGATTAAAAAGAAAAGCATGGTGGCCAGTCGGTGCTGGCAGGGATGATGCCCGCGCCTCGCGGGAGACGGCCCCGCGTGTGCATCTTTGCTCCCTTTGCGTTCTGTTTCTGCTCTCCTTTCTGCAGCTCTCTGGGTCAGTCCTCCCCCCATTTGTAAGAGATCGAGCTCCCTGCTTATTATTATCATCCATCTTTTATTTTGTTTTTTTCAGTTTGAGCCTCTCCTGGAGGAGATACCAGGCAATAAGTGACTTAGTCCCCTTACCGTGATGGGCTCGAGAGGCGTCCTTTTCCTGCAGCGGACTCGCGCTTGGCCTTCTTCATGGCAGAGTAGTGCCCTAGTGCATAGAGATGGAGTTCTAAATGTCTCTTTAGTTTCAAGTAGTCTATATTGTTTGCTCACCATTTGTTCTCTTTTGACCATGCTCCCGATTTTCTCTTACATAATACAGGTAACGTGGTATTTACAAAGAAGTAGAGAGGGCCAGGGAGATAGCTCAGTAGAATAAGTGCTTCCCAGGCAAGCGCAAGATCTTGAGTTCAATCTCCGGTTCT
>PVKA01002516.1:0-57275 GCA_004027165.1 Ctenomys sociabilis | reverse complement strand
TTTATCTTAGTCTTAACCATCCAGCAGAAAAATATAAAAACGAGGTATATAAAGTAAAGCCATAATAACATACCGGCTCAAGTCAACAACTTCTACAGATAACTCACTACTATTATGGACTGCTAGACTGTGTTGGATTTTGCTGAATTCACGCACCTATTATACCTATTATATTTAGATGCCAATGGAATCTGACAGGACTAAACAAAAAAGGGGATACAAAGGAAGGACCATTTTATATTTCTATATACAGAATAGTCAGGATAGATACAGAGCTACTTTCGCTTAACTCAATGAGAAGGAAGATTTATACTAATAGTGTTTGGACAGGATATCCTGTCTGCTTCTTATACTATGGATAACCACTAAGAAGATAATGTATAATGTATTAATTATTGAAACTGTCCTATTAATCAGCTTTGAAACTATCTCATTGATATTTGTTTCTCAATATAAATAAAGATAAAAAAGTAGAGAGAAGTTTTCTATTTCTTTTTTTCATAGAAAGATACTCTTGAGCCCTAAATTGTCCTCATAATTGGCATAATTATATTGCCACAGCAAAATTTTGAAATTTTAAAAATTAATTAATTCATTAACTTGGTACAGGGTCTTACTACATGGCTCAGATTCATAAAGATCCTCTTGTCTCAACCTCCCAAGTGCTGTGATTACAGGCGTGCACCACTGTGACCTGGTTCAGGCATTCACTGAGCCCAGATTCTGTGGGTAGTATGGTATGTTGTACTGGGGATCGAACCTGGGTCCTTGCACTTGCCAGGCAGGTGCTTACACCGCTGAGATCTTCTCAGCCTATCACAACAAAATTTTTAAGAAGCATAAAGAAGTAGCTGAGTTTTGCCATTAGAATGTCTTAATTGGTAGAAACAATGTGTTGCAAGCTCTCATATGTATAGTCTGTGGGCTGAGAACTGAGGAGCATTCCAAGGACACAGGAATGTCATGGAAGTGTAGAAGATAGAGGCAGACTGCTGGGGGACAGATGGGCTTACGTCATTGCCACCTGGATCCCAGGTGTGGCCACTAAGCCACCTGCTCAACCCATTCAGGGTCTTGTCTTCCCTGTACTTGTTGGGCTCGGCAGTGCTGTGCATCATGAACCATCAGGACCACCTTGACATGCCCACCTTATCATCTGTGTGTACCCTTCGAATGCTAGGAAGGCCCTTCTGGTGGCCTGCCTGTCCTGAAGATATTCCTAGAGAGCATGCCAACATGAGTGTGTGTCTTACAACATAAATTTGAAAAGCATAGGGTCACTGACAGATTTGTACTGAAAACTTTTATCCTTTGGAAAAATCCCTGACTGAGCTTATATTTCATAAACATGAACTTTTTGCTGGTATAATTTCCTTGGAAAAAGTCAGGCACCTGATTTCCTAGGAAGTCGCTTGGGTAGGCATCCACTGAGCTTGTGTCAGGAAATTAAGGTAAGCACAAAACTCAGCACCATGATATGAGCGCCTGGCTTCCCTGGGGACTGGCTGGGTTTTGAGGAAGCCAAAGGTGACTTAACTTGAGCTCATCTTGCTGGTGGAGATGCAGGAGCAAAGGTGCATGAGTTTCCAGGACACATTTTTAAGAAAGTCTTTTTGACTGGTATGTGTTTGCAGTCCATGGAGATCGCATTCATCGTGGGTGTTGGTCTGTGCACATAGCAGAGCTTTGCTTTTGCTACCCTCCTTTCTCCTGTCCTCTTTCCTCCCCTCCATCTCTCAGTCCCTTTCTTTTGCAAAAGATCCACTTCCCTGTTTCCTATCTTTGATTTTGCTCTTTTATTTATTCATAGTTTGGGTTTCTCATTTAAGAGAAATCTGTAATAGTTAAGCTTGTGTCCCTGCCATATTTCCCTTAACATGATGGTCTCAAATTGCATCCATTTTCCTAGTAGTGACCTATATGTACTCTTCTTTATGGCAGAGTAGTACTTTACATTGTATAAAAAACTTTTTCTTTATCCATTCATCTGTGAATGGACAGATAGGCTACTTCTAAGATTTAGTTATGTCTTGAATTCTTTGGGAAGCTTCCTAGGAGGGAAATAGCTGGGTTGAATAGAATTTCTAGTTTTAGGGAATCTCCTTACTGGTTTTGTATATGGTTACACCAGTTTACGTCCTCACCAAACTAGGACATGGTTTGGTCCCTGTTGGACCATGCAAGCCTTCATCCATAAAGAAGAAAGGCGCTGTGGTCTGATGCTAAGTAGGACACTCAGAGAACCTGCAATTCCCCTATCTATATCATCCACAGGACCCGCCCGAGCAGGAACTGTGTGCTGGGGTGGGCGCTGCCTGCAGCTTAGAGCTCCAGGGATTTGAGGGCCTGCACCGTTCTTCCTCATGGGGTTTTTCACTGGCCAACTAAAGTAGCTGTGATTTTGAGGGTGAACCTTTTAAAATGACTTGGGGGCCTGGGTTTCTTGGAGAAAGCTTCCCAAGCCGGCATCATGTGCCCTTTGAGGTCATGGCCCTGTGCCTGGATGTTCTACAGCGCCCAGCTAAGTCTTCCCACCACGCAGAAAGCTTCTCCCAGGAGTGCCCAGCTGCTGTCAAAGTCAGGGTGAGGTGAAGCCGGAAAAGGAGCTGGCTGCGCTGCATGGGGCAGTTTGTCTGTCTCCTAGCAGACAATCTACTCTTCACCCCTCTTTTCCTTCAAGTGAGAGGCTTCCTATCACAGTCTGCTCTGTGGGATCCTGACCATCCTAAGCTGTTTTTAATGTTCCTGCAATAACTGGATTTCATCTATTTCCATTATTGCATAATAATATAAAAACAGATCCATCAAGTGTTTGCCAAATGCCAAGGCCTGGGTTTGAGGACTTGCATGTGTGAACTCATTCAAGTGTACAGTTACTTCATGTGATAGAAAATATTATCTACATTGCAGTGGACACGAGGCAGAGACAGGCTCCTCTGCAGGCTTTCGATAGGTGAGGGAACATCTGGTTGGCTCCTGGTCCCTCGGTGAGCAGGATTCTGCCCTGGCGTGAAATGTTCAAAGCAGTGGTCAGAAAAGGCAGTACAAAAGAGACTTTTGAGATGAAATCAGGGCTTAACGAAATGATACTGGAGTTCCGGCAGAGCTTTCGAGAGCTTTTGCAGAGAATGTATTGAATGGTATCAGGGAAATAACCTTTCTGACTTCCAGATGGGAGAAAGGGGCTTGCTAGTAATGTGACATTTAGGGTGGGGTGCGGGCAGAGTGCCAGGTAGGGATCTAATGTATTTCTCAAATGTCTTCTTTGACCAAAACTCAGAGCATATTGTAAGTCTATTATGTTTTCCTCATTAGCTATGGATTACAGCCACCAAGCAAGGGGTGAGAGCTGGAACGTTCTTTTGGTCAATGTAAGTAACCTTCATTTCATCAATGTTTTTAAAGTTATGATTGCGAATGACTACATTCATGAAACATCAGTTCAGTGTAGATTTCGGTTCAGTGAAATGTAAAAGCACCAAGCTTTTGCATATTTACTGGTTCAAAATTACTTTCCAGGCAGTTGTTTCTCTCTCTTTACCCCTGTTTCCTCCCCCCCACAGTGCTCTCTTTCTCCTTTCCCTTCCTTTAACAAAGGAAGATTTTCCTTCTCCCCACCCTTGACCCACCCTTGAGATCTTTCTGCCCCTCTATAGTGGTGGTCTGCCACTCCTGGGACGTGTGCTCCTCTTACTGCTATGGTTTGCATTTTCCGTAATCTGCTGCCTTTCTTTGGGTTCACAGTCTTCAGCATCCGGTGACGGGGGGGGGGGTCATCTGTTTTCAGCCCTTTTTGGCTCCCACCTCAGGGTTCCCTCCTAGGAAAATGGGTCTAGTGGTCCCTCCTGCAGAGTGGGCCGGGAGGGGTTAACTGATGTTCATCGAGATGAAATGTGTCTAAAATTGCCTACATGGTGATCATTTTTAAAGCTCCTTAGTAAGAGAAAGGATCTGTTTCAACTTTCATGGGGATTTTGTTCCCACTGAGATGTTCTTTCCATGCTTTTCTCCCCTCTAAACCACCTAAAGCTGTTTCTATATTTGCCTCTAATAATCTAACAAAAATCTGATTATTCTGTAATTTGCCGAGCACAGACACAGGCTCAGATTAATCCAAAAAGGTGTTGCCTATAGTCTCCAAATTGAGGAATAAAAGCCCCTTCTTCAAATCTGAAAGGCTAAACTGGAATTGCGTCGAATGATTTGAAACTGAGACAGAGAAGACTTTTAAAACTTTTTCCCTTTAAAGAAGTTTCTTGAATGAGACATGCACGTGGGTCTGTTAGGAACAGTACTGCCTGGTGCAGGTGGTGTGCAGGTTTCCAATCTGATCTCAGCATTGCCTCGCTGGGATCCCTGGACTGCCAGGGATGCTGGGAGCAGTGATTCCTTTTGCTCCGTAGCTCATTTGCCGGGCAGGAGGGAGAGAGGCCAGCAACATAATTAATCCTATGTCTCCACCCCTGCCCCCCGACACCGCTGCACAGCTGCTGTGAAAAGGGCCAGTGTTCTGGTTCTGAATGACAATTTTCTCCACCCCTGTGAAACCACTCATAAGAAGGTGGCTTTTGTGTGCTCCTTTTGCTGAGCTTCTGACACCATTCTTTTCTTGCTGCGCCCTGGAAAGGACTTGTATTCAGTCCCCCACCTTTTTTTTTTTGAAACTTCTTATAGTTAAAAAGTAGGATCATTCTTCTAGCCATTGCCGGGATTGTGTGTCACGCACATCCATGCCAGCATGCTCTGGAACATCTTTATTTAAAGCAGAAGTACGACTTTGAGTGGGAAGGCTGCCTCTTCACACGGTGCTGCAGGGCAACCTAGAATCCTACTCTTGCCTGAGCTGTTAATGGTCGGATCTCATTCCAGAGTGTTCATCTGCTGACATTGCATTAGCTTTTTATGTTGGTGCAGCAATTCCCATTCTGTCCGGGAGGTCGGATGCAGCCTAATCCCTGGCCTGCTATTTATGAGCTTGCTGACCTTTGGCGAGTGATTTAATCTTTCAACAAATCAAACAAAATGAAAATCACAGTATCTTCATCATCTAGTGGTGTGAAGACAGAATAAGTCAGCGCATTTGAAGTGCTTATCAGAGAACAACTGATACAAGAATTGCTTTCCTGTTCACGTTCTGTCTTTCAACTTTGGCTAGACCATGCATCTCTCTCTAGTCCACCCTTAAGTAATTTTCTCCCTTTTACCGCTGAGTACCTCCTCTAGTCCATCATTTTCAAGTTTCGTCTTTAGTGGGACCATGTCTAACATATTAGGGCAAATTCTGCCTCAGTCAATGATGGCAAAGATAGTGACATGTGTCCTATTTTCTTCTGCTTGGGCCTTTGCCTCCCCTGGGCAAGTGTATTTGCTTAATCTCTGCACTGTATTTGAAACCCTAGTGGATAAAGGACAGGTCTCCTTGGTGGGTGAGGTTATTTCTTAAAGATAAGTTAGGAAATTCAGGGACCACCTTGCTCACTGGGTCATACCTAGGATGGACACTCAGACCTCAGTTTTCATTTAACACCCCTAACACACACACCACACACACACACACACACACACACACACACACACACACACACACACACGACCAGCCTTTGTCAGAGCACTGCAACCTACTTATCTTCCCCAGGAAGAGGAGAGTGACGCTTCTGTCTTAGTCTTCTTGGAAGGCACATCTTGTATCTTTATTTCTGTCTATACATGTGCTGTAAACATGCTATGTCAGTAATGCCGCGATTTATGAACACTTCTGTTCACAATCAATTTGGCTTCTGAACAGAAGCATTGGGCAGAATTTTTCTTCCATTCTTGAGCTCCATCACACTGGGTGATGACCATGACCACGACTCCTTCCCCAGGATCATGGTTATTCATGACCACAGCACCACCGCATCGTGGATGAGTGGGTCGTCTCTGGGATCTGTACATCCGGCACACAGCAGTGAAAGCCAGTGGTTTTGTGACCCGATCTATGCGCCAGGCAACTATTTTGAGCGGTGTGCACAGAGCATCCCGTTTAACCCTCACAGTGCTCCCCTGAGCAGGTGCTCGGGTTGTCGTTTCACCGAGGCTCCCTGGGGTATCTGAATAGCCACCGTCTCACCACCAGTGCTCTTAGAAGCCAGAACTTGAGCCGTGAATTCGGGCTGCGGAGCTGGTGTGTTTAGTTCCTTTTCTATTATGGCTCACGTACCCCTCAAGCAAGGGTGCTAAAGGGTGGTCTGCGCCCAACACCAATTTTTATCAGCCTGCAATTTTTTCACTAGCATCAGGAGAGGGTTCATCAGAGTCCACATTTGTGGCTTAATACCAATCACATAAAATAAAGCAGCTTTTGGGCAGGCGGTGAAGCAGAATATAATGAAAAGGTTCTGATACTGGCTTTTTCTTAAGTTAGGAAAAAATCCAAACTATGAAATTATAATTATTTTGCTCAGATACAAGGGATTTCTAAGGCTGAAGAATTAAATTCCTCAAGTGATTAACTTGGATTTGCTATGCCTATTTCTAATTCAATTATAGGATGTAATAAACAAGGTCTCATGTATTCAATAACACTGGAATATGTTTACATCAGGGCTCAGTTTTGGTAAACAGTAAACATGATTTTCTAGTTTCGTGCAGCTCTCCACTTAGAGGATGCCAGCCATTCATGCAGCTAGGGGTCTGGTTCTCTCTGAACACTTTTGCTCCTGTTTATTGAACTAAAAGTTTTATGGACTCACCTGACATTTTCTGAAATTCTTGCTTACCATGACCAAGCTGGGTTTTAGCTCGAATTCACCATGACCATGCATCTAATTCCTGACTGTGAGTGGATGAGCAGAAAAAGCATTTTGTGGTTCTTGTTCAGAACAAGTGAAGGAATTTCTGTACAAGTCATGGTACTGCTGGGCTGCTGGGCACCCCCCGGTGACCTAACCCAGGGCCTGGCACTGCTGTGCTAGCTGAGAGCTCTTGAAGCTCGTGCCAGTCTGGGGGTAATTATATTTTAGCAGAGGAATGAGGCTTAAACACACAGCCCTTGTGGATGAAGATTGTATAATCTTGGTCAATCTTACAATTACATGTGCCTGTTCGTGATAGACTTTTATAGAGCTGGAAGAGGATTCCAAGACTGCCATTCTTAACCCATTATTTCATAGAGGAGGAACTTAAAGTTTCAGGTTAATGGTGCCAAGTCATTGCTGTCTTGGATCACTAGTAAACCAAAGGAAGTGATAAGCACTCCCTGTGCTTGCCCACCCTGTTTAACTTTATCCTTGCAAGCTATGTGGTGCTTTGCCATTGCCTCCATTTTCCTGATGAATATATGGAGGCTGGGACAGGTCAGAATGCCACCAAGAGGCAGACTGAAGCTGTTAAGTGTTGGCCCTCTTTAGCCACAACGAGCAGCTGGACTCAGTAAAGGGCAGTGAACCTGTGCCAGGACCCTTCCTGCAGGGAGCAGAGTTTCAGCAAGACAGGTTCTCCCTTTGGTCCTCAAAGCCAAATTCTCCACCTCATCTTCTGTGGAAGGGGTGGGTGATGGATATGCGGCAGGTAGAAATGGGAGTTTAATGTGAATTCCAGAGGCTCTTTGACTACAGGTAAGTTAATACAGGTAGTGGGAGATGGAGGGTGCTTCGCCCAAGGCAGGCGTATTTGTGGCCTTTCAGGCTAACCAGAGGCATCACTGGTTTGTCCCCATAGCACCATTCCCCATGAGCGGAGGATCTTGACCATCCTGCAGTGGCTCTCCCTGCCGGACAATGAGAGGTATGCTTGCCTGGGCCTCTTGTCTTTCTTCTGTACATCTCCAGCTTGGGTTAGAATGGGTGAACCCTAAATGACTGGGACACAGAAACCAAGGGTCGGTGGCATTAAAAGTTTTGTGGCTATGAGGACATTATTTCCCTAAGCAGAACTGCCTGTTGGGCATCCCTGAATTGAGTGGGTCACAACAGCTCTTCATGCTGCCATGACAGAGACTGGGAGGGCGTTTGATGAATGAGCCATCAGCACCTCAGAGATGGGACGGCATTAAGACTGGCTTTGCTCTGGGATAGAGTGGGTGCTGCAGGTTGCAGATGGGAAGGTTTGCCTGAATTTCACATGGGGTCTGTGATACTGGGGATCAAAGAGCGGAGAGTGTGTTCCCATTTGCCTTTGTGACTTTTGATTCCTCAAAACAGTGACTGACAGTGACCTCAGTGGGAGTAGACTAGAGGGTATGGAAGCGGGAGGAAAAGTTCTCCATGGTGTGTGTATGTGTGTGTGTGTGTGTGTGTGTGTGTGTGTGTGTGTGTGTGCGCGCGCGAGCGTGCGTGCATAGGGATATTTATTATGTACAGTTTGAGAGAGATTATGAATCTTCTAATTTTCCCATAGGCCATCAGTCTATGCCTTCTATTCTGAACAACCTGATTTCTCTGGACACAAATACGGCCCCTTCGGTCCTGAGGTTAGTACCTTATCATCTGCCTGAGCATAATCTCTGTCCCAGGCTACCTGATGCACTGACTTTCTTTTAGAATTTTTTTCAGTCTTTGGGAATCATCTTGGCTAGAAGATTGATACACAGTCATTAACGAGACTAAAAACATGTAAAAACATCTTAAACATATAGGTTTTTCTTATAGGAACTTCTGTTCGATATTGGAACATATACTCAACTTGATGGTAATGGGAAACAGGGGGACTTCTAGCTCTGTGGGATTCAAGGAGGAAGACAGAGAAGGGTCGGCACTCGCCATCACTGAGGAGAGTGGTTAGCAATCTTGAGATGGAGCCTGATGCTAAAAGTAGCAGTGCACCTCAGCCCCTTAGAATGGTTATGCCATTCAGAGAGATGAAGTTAGCTAAGTAGTCTAGTAGCCTTCTAAGGTACAATCTACCTCGTATATGTTAGAGTACTGGGCACTTTTTTATTTGATAAATTTTGACATTGGCATTTGTGCTATGAAACCATCACCATATAAAGAGTATGGACACACCCATCACCCCAAAAGGTAAAAATGCTTAACTATTGAACAAATCTGCTTAGCAGACATGTGTGACACCCTTTCATACAACACTTGGACACCTCAAGAGAAGACAGTTGGTTTGTAAGGTAGGATTCAGGAGAACTTCGAATTCAGGAGATGGGAAGAGAATGGTTGTACAGTGGTGCTGCAGTTCACGAGCTTAATCTGTTCTATGATTTTGGAAATGCTGGCCACATTTATATTTGCATAAGGAAGATACTGTGGCCATGTTTGTCACTCAATACAGGGTTTTCACACAAAAACCAACTTTGTGAACTGCTTCTGTTTTCAAACTAAACTGTAAACAGACCATGTACCGAGGCGCCACTGTCTTTTCTTACGCTCTGTTCTCATCAGGGAGGACTCATCCAAACATAGGTCAGTTAAAAATATGGTGAAGTCTACAAATCAACACTTTTTAATTTTGTAAATGTTTCCCACCTTTTTAAGAAATTGAGGTGATGAATGGTACATTAACATAATAGCACTTTGTGTCAGCTGAAAAATTATTTTGAGAGCTCTGCTGATGGAGACTGCCTCCAGCTCTCTAATAACCTGTAATACCACTGTTGGCTTCATTAAATCCAGCGTGTTCCACATGCAAATGAGTTGAGATGCAGATAAATGGATCTTGTTTATGTATTTTTGCACAATTTGCAGCATATTTAAACAGAGAAAGCAAAGACTGAGGACCTATCACTATTTCTTATGCTTTTATGTCAATTCAGTGGTTTCTTTTTAGATATTAGAAACTAATGGCTGTGTGGAACCATTTTGTCTTAAATCACTGAAGTCATGTAAATCTGGTGCTCTTTTTCTTCTTCATCTCCCTTTGATGTGTAACAAGTGTTGCATGGTTATGAGACCCAAATGACAAAAGATAAACATCTGTGTAAATGAGACACAAACCTTAGTTTTCCAGGAAAACAAAGCAAAGCAAGAATGGTTGTTTTATCCTTAGGATGATTTTCTTTGAGATCAATCTAAAGTGAATAAAGGGAACCATGTTTCATTAAAACATTAAGCAGTTACATGTGCTGTACTTAAAAGTTCAACTTCGCTGAAACAAGAGCCCTTAGAAACTCCAAGAACAGGCAAGGCAGGGACTGCCATTGGTACTGCCACTCTTTTAAAAGCAGGAGCCTGGCACTCGGAGGGGTTGGGGCTGTCCAGGTTGCCCGGATGGTAAGTAGAATACTGAGGTGGAATTGGAGGACTCCTGCTCTCAGACCATGTTCTTTCCTATAGAATCATAGACTCGTGCTTCAGTTCGGGGAACAAATGAAGTGGCCCCTAAGTAACTAAATTCTCATCACACAAAACATTTTCTCTATGACAAAAACTGGCTTTTAACAGTACAGATGAGGTGCAACTCATACATTAAATTGTAGGACTTAACAATATATATTCTGCACCCAGAAAGCCTTTGAATTTTCACTGTTGAAAGCCTATGTGTTTTAATTAAGAAATAAGACCCCTCTCCAAGTACTGAGCAGTAAAATAAATGAAGCATTATATAGAATGCTTTCATTCGCATAGTGACGGTTTGAGCGTTTAAAGTTGCTCATAAGTACACAAGCACTCATATCTGATTTGAGTTGATATTATTCATATTATACATATAACCGCTTTCAGTACTGACATGTCTTGCAACTAGGACTTGCTTCCCTATCTACTAGGTGAGTCCTCTATCATATTTCAGTAATGGTAATCTCTCGTAATCTGACCGTTTTCTCCTCATAAAGGAAGGAGTATTTTGAGATTTCAGTTATTTGTATTCTGGTTCTAGGCATTTTATTTAACCCAAACAAAATAAAATACACTTTATACTTTTAAAACACGAACCCAAAGCAAGTCAGCAAAACCTTCCTTGCACTAAAAGACCAGTATTGCCTTATGTACCAACACCTTGGGTCCTAGACACATGAATATACACAAGTATTTCTATGTTTCATCATATAATTATTGTGAGTGAAAAACTGAATATCAGGTAAGTTATAATTTCAAAAATCACTGACGTGTTATCTTTTACACACAAGAAAATAACTTGGCTTTGAAATTTAATCAAAATGATTCTACTAGTGCAGTGCCAGACAGCACAACAGGATGAATTTGAGGGATGTGTGTGCTTCGTTTGCGTATTACTTGAGCACACTGTTTTTCAGGATGATTCTCAAAAAGCTCTTAGGTGAGATGATCAAACACAGGCCTATTAGCTTTAAGAAATGGTGTTTTGCTCCTGGTTTCATAGTGTAATGGTGAATGTTCAAAAATATGCTTGCTTTGGATTATTGGCGCAATCCTTTCCTCTTTGAGCTTCTATAGACGCTTCCTCTGTGACCCTTTATTCGGCTGCTCTTCAAGGCCTCGAGGCAGAGCTTTGGCTGGCTACTCCCTACCTTCAGATGGCCAAATATCCTTCTGAAAAGTAGGAAATGTGTCCCTGTGCCTCCCATCTCTTAACAACCTCAGGCTACAACTTCTCAGTTCAGGCTGCCGTGTGGCTGGTCGGTGAAAACTTAGCTTTCATCTACCTCTAACATCTGGAGAAAGAGGCAAGTGCACTGCAATCCCTGGATGAAAACTCAGTGTGGCTGAACCCTGTTCCTCCCTCTGCTCATCTAACCTGCTGCCTCGGAAGGCTCGCCTGGGAAGTCTTGGGAATGTTGAAGCCTCCTGCAAAGCGCCTACTGTGTGACGGGCAGATCTGCCGCTAGCAGAATGTATGTGGTGACCATGAATGGAAAATGCTTCTTTCTCTTTTCTTGCTCTTCTCCTGGAGATGTGCCTGAATCTGGAAGCTCTCAGATGGCCCAGACCTTCCTGCAGGGCTGTTTGTGGATCGCTCTGCTCCATAGACATTCAGTCCCAGGCAGGCACAGAGGAGCCCTGGCAGTCGCTTGACCTGGGGATAGGACGGCATGGCAGAGTTCCCCTCCTGGTTCACTAACACCCCCCTCCTCCTTCTTGCATCAAAATGGCTCTCAGGACATCCTCAGGCCCAGAGAAGTTAGCTTGGCAGGCACAGGGTGCAGGGCTTGCTGCTTCAATTCACCTTTGCACCATTAGCAAATCAGGGGCCAGATTTTCTCCAACATTTGCAAACTGGGAAGGGTCACTGTCTTCTGATGATCTTGGGGTTTGGGAGCACAACAGGAAGCTCTGTCATCCTCCCACACAGGGGTTTTGTTGTTGTCTTTTTGAGCCAGGGTCTCACTGCGCAGCTCATGCTGGCCAAGGGAGGTCACAGTGACCTGATACTTTTGGTGGTGTGAGCTGATATTTGCAAATTCTCAGCTGGTACAGCCTTAGTCCCACCTGAACTGATCAACTGACCATCTTCTATTGGGCTGCAAGCTAGCATTTTACACACAGAGAACTTTTTATTTATTAATTATTTGTTTGAGTCAGAGTCTTGCTACACAGCTCAGATTGGCCTTGAGCTCACTTTTTAGCTCAGGCTAGTCTTGAACTCACAACAATTCTCTTGTCTCAGCCTTCTGCATGCTGGGGTTACAGTTGTACACCACCATGCCTGGCTGGGGAGCGTTTCATAACTAAGCTGCTCTGCCCCTAGTCTCCCACCACTTGGGGAAATACCACAAGTGGGCTCCCTGGCCAAGGAGACCCACCCACCAGGCCCTCCTGGATCACACCCTGTTCTCAGTTGGAGCTGCTCTCTGTGGAGGTCCCCATGTTGCCCCTCCCTCTGCTGCATTCTCAATGGTGGACATTCAGTGTCACCAACGCAGACTCTGTGACCCTTGGTGGGAGAGTGTGAGCTTTCTCACCTGCCCCAGGGGATAGACAGCTTCTGAGTGGTGACATCTCTATCCGCCAGTACAGGAGAGTAGTTATACCTCACCTCTTACTCCGGCTAAGAGACCTAAGAGGAAAGTTGCCCCTAAGAGGAGACAGGAAAGACCAATTGCTCCTCCAAAGAAAAGAAGAAGAAAGTTACATAGGATGGACCACTATGCGGCGGAAACGCGTCAGGACAAAGTAAGTTCATCCGTTGTTCAAAGCTTTGCGGTGGGCAGGCGCCAAAGGAAACCTGGCTTTGAAAGCTGGCTGGATACGCTTTAGAGAACCTCTGCGGTGCAGTTCTTGGCTTTGGGGCCAGAAGAATCTGGTCCTTTCGAGGTTAGCAGTGGCGCGAAGACTTCCGGGGCTCTCCGTGTGATAGCGAAAAGGACCTTTTACTTTTCTGTGGACGTGTTGCTGCTGCACTTGTACTGTCCTCTGAGTCGGAGTGACTGGTGATTAAGAGCGCTGTGGGTTTTACTTGCTCCTAATGGGCAGATGCAGACACCGCGGTTTCTGGCCCTGGATCTTGAGAAGACTCTTAAAGGCGGGAGGGCCGCGCTCGGCAGCAGTGTACATTAGGACTCGGTGGGATGGTGACTTAGCTGAGCACTCAGAACTTTTGGAGATCAGGAGAGGTGTTAGAATAGACAAGGAAATAGCTGAGACAGAATGAGCGTGGAACCAAAGGACAGATAGAGGAGCATGTCTTCTCCCAGTGTCAGGGAACATTGTTCTTTCCAGTACCTTCAGCAGAGTCTCTGTGCCCCTTGTCACAAAACCTTCAGCGGCTTCCGAGGCAGCATCTTACTTCTGAACTGATTGCTAGGGAGCAGGCTATGGATTTTACCTGACTTGTCCTGACAAGGAGAGGAAAATTAGTCATGGCCAAGAATTGACATATGTTCTTTTTCTAGATAAGGATGTTGGAGGAGAGGATGGCTTTCTTAGAAGAAAATACCATGTAGTTCCACATCTGTTAATCTTGGCAGATTACATGGCACCTCTCATTTTGAAGCTTTCTGTTGCACTTATTCGTTGGGATAGGGTTTCAAATATTCCTTCGCAGGTGATTGTACTGATGAAATGACATGAGAAAAGGCCTTGAATCACCTTGGAAGATGCTGATGGGAGATGACATCATGTACCCAAGCAAGGGTGCTCTTCAGATCTTTCCTGCTCTTTGATACCATGGGTCTGTGTGTGTGGCTGCCGGCTAAGCACAGTTCTGCTAAAGTACTGTCAAAAGTTTGTCTCATGTGATGTTTCTTAAAAATCTTTCCATTGCAGCGAGAGATAAGGTTAAAGAAGAAAATCTGTAGTGCATATGTGGGAGCAGTCATGTTGTTAAGAACTTCCATTTGGAGCTATAATGACAGAGGGGTTGTGTTTTGGATCCTGGAAATGGTCTTCAACAAAATAAAAGCCTGAGTTTTATTTCCTTAGACTCCAAGACTCCATCAGAGATCTTCTAGAACCAATTCGGTGGTTCATTTTCGTGTAATTTAGGATGATTGTAGATTCTTATTTCACTCAAAATCAGCATGAAAAGAACTAATTTGAGGAGCAGAAGTGTGCTTCTTACAAGTTTTTTCTATTAACGATCTATTGCTTTCAGAAGTTGTTCAGTTCTCTGTAGCATGAGCTACATCCCCACATACTGATGATGTTCTAATTTACTGTCCAGTGGAAGGTTATGCTCTTAACCCCAGAATTCCTCCTGAGTCATTTAACCACTATCTTCTTACTGTGGTTCAAAGCCTGATGCAATTTTCCACAGAAGGTAAAAGACTTCAATGTTCTATCTGACTTTGTGGTTACTCTTAGAACTCTTAGGGACTTACAGAATGTCTTCATGTTTTAGAAAAGCCATTTTATCTCTACAAAAGAATTGCTCTCAGTCACATTTCTGATACTCTTATGTCAAAGAACCATGACAGGGATTGGATGAGGAGCAGTTTTAATTCTCCTGAAAGAATATAAAGTGCTTAGACTGGATTTACGTTTAACGTGGCAGGAAACTCCCCTAGTCAAAGCTCTGCCTCTGGGCCTGAAGTTTTCTTTCCAGAATGTTCTAAGGGTAGAAGCTCTGTGGAAACTGAAAAGTAAAGAGACCAAAAAACAAAGCCTGTGAGGTCTAACTTGGTCTTTTTTCCAGATGACAAACCCACTGAGGGACATTGACAGAACTTTGGGCCAGCTCATGGATGGGCTGAAGCAACTCAAACTGCATCGGTGTGCGAACGTCATCTTCGTTGGAGACCATGGTAAAGCTCGGTTCTTTTCTTTGCTAATAAATGGATGAGTATGGCATTCTGTAGGTGCTGAGGAGTGGACTGCTTGGCCTTAGAATCCAAAGTTATATTCTTGATTTCTTTGTCTTTTTCTTCAGGATAGGGGAAAAAATTAGGCCTTGATTGAAAAGTATGAGGCAGCCTGGGTTTATTTTAGTCAGAAGTAGGGACTTCTATGTTGTCCTTTTTTTGTAGGAAAGTACTTTCTGCAAAGCTCTACCTCTCATTAAAATTTCATGGATATTGTTCTGGTGATACTGAGGATTTTGTCTGTGAATATGGCACATCAGGTGATAAGCTCTCTTCCCTGTGAATCATAATCTCAAAAGGGGCTCTCAGAGTTTGTGTGGTTAAAAAAACTAAATGTTTTAAGGAGGCAGAGCAAAGAAGCTTCATATAAATCAGTAGTTTCCCTGAATTCACTGAAGGAATTCAAGACTGAGACCAGAGGACCTTTCTGATGTCCAGAAGATATTTAAGATGAGAAGAAGTAGTTTTTCCAAATCACTTGATTAAGTAGAAAAAGTCATGACCACTTTTTCTGTGGTGATAAAGAACATTATAGATGCTGTGGAGATAACTTAATGGTCCTGCTGGCAAGCACAAGGGCCCAAGTTCAATCCTGGTACCACATGACATGCCAGCCTTTGAGCCCAGGTATGGGGGCACATGCCTGTAATCACAGTGTTGGGGAGGCTGAGACAGGAGGATAACTACAAGTCTGAGCTGTGTAGTGAGATTCCGTACCAAATAAATAATTTTGTTTTAAAAAAAAGAACACATAAACATGGTGTGATTATAAAATGGGGAAGGCCTCATAGAATATTCTTATTTCACAGACTTTGCACTGCAGAATGATCAAATGGAGATAAGGACCCTGGGATTTGGGCCTACTCTCTTCCAGTAGAATTTGGAAGATGAAAACTGGTTGATTCTTTGCCAGTTCCACTTAGAATGGCTAGTAAATTTCCTTAGTCTTTCTGCTCTTGGGTGAAGCTTTCTTTCCAGAACAGCTGAGAAACTATAAAGAAAAACCTGTGAGGGCTAACTTACTCCCATGAGGGAATTCACTGCTACTCTTCTCATAGTTATGCTTCAATGAGTTTGGTTTAGTGGAGAGCAACACAGAGGGACAGAATTTAGAGCTTGTAACACAGTTCAGGCTGCTCAGAAATGTTCAGAACATCGTTCATCCTGGAGGGGTGTATGTGATTGCCTAGACAGTAATGAATGAAGATCCTTCCACCTTCTATTCCTAGTTGGAGTCTTCTGGACTGATCTGATCTAAAAACATGATAGCTATTGTTTTATTTTTTCCTCCTTAGAGTTTCAATATTAAAGGTAAAGTAAATAATCTTTGTGCCACCTTGGGATATATTTTTCTTTCCACTCCAATTTTTATGTTAAATAACAATAATGACAGCAACAGCAGCAGCAGCACCACCACCAACAATAGCAACAAAGGATAGAGGGTATGGCTCTGATTCCAGGCAGTGATTATTTGAATTTTACCAGCTGTGGGCTGCTCTGGGCTATGTATTTTCAGTCTAAAATCTTAGGTCACCCATCACAGAATACCTGTTTTTCCTTCTAGAGAATATTTGTACATTCGTTTGTGCAAAGCAACCCAGTAACCTCCCCTTATTCAAAAGAGGTGTGTTCTGATACCAGCAGTGGGTGTGACTAGCACCCGACCCTTTTGTATCATCTCTCTTCTTCTACATACATACTACTAATACAGTTTAATTTATAAATTAGGCACAGTGAAAAATGAACAAAGCTGCAGTGAAACAGAGCAATCAGGAGAATATACTTAAATAAAGGTTATGTGCACACGTTTCCTTCCTTTTTCTCTCCCGACTACTATGGGGAGGATGGTATACGTGGTGTGGCTGTGTGGGATACTGTGGGACACCGCAGAGCATCATGTGGTCTCACTCGGGATGATTTCTGGAGATTTTCATTAATGTCTCTGGACTGCTAGTGGACCATGGCTGCCCGTCTATAGGCAGTGAAAGTGGATTCATGGGGCACTAGAGTGATGCCCCATGGGGCATTCTAATTGCATGTCATCCTCTAAATTTCTCCAGTGACAGTTAAGGTCTCTATTAGTTGGTCTAGTCTTTAATTCTAAGATTTGCCTTTTTGTTTTTATTCTTTTTAAAAGTAGTGATTAGGATGCAAAAGTTACATTTCTTGTTAAATAGGTCTTGCTTTATCTTGGTCTTCACCATCCAGCAGAAAAGTATAAAAACAAGGTACAAAAAGTAAAGCCATATGAATATGCTGAGCTGTGAAAGGCTCAAGTCAACAACTTCCAACATTGCCAGTCCTACGGACAGCCCACAACTATCATGGACTAGTGGACTAGACAGGATTATTTTGCTGAATTCGCGCACTTACAATATTTAAATGGTGATGGAATACCCCTCTCTAACAAAACTAAACAAAAAAAGGGGATACAAAGGAAGGACCATTATGTATCTGTATATACAAAGTAGTTAAGAGAGATATACAGCTACTTTCTCTTAATTCAATTAAAAGAAAGATTTATACTAATAGTATTTGGATACAGAATATCATGTCTGTATCTTGTACTATGAATAACCACTAAGAAGATAACAATATGCAATGTATTAAGTATTGAAAGTGTTCTATTAATTGGTTTTGAAACTGTTTCATTGCTATTTGTTTCTCAATAAAATTAATAAATAAAAAATAAAAATATTGATTAAGGAGTTTTTCTTGATGGAGAGCAGAAAATATACTTTGGGGTGGGAGAGGAGCATTAGCTGGTTTAGCTATTCCCTATGATGGCCCTCTGCGCTGCACTCATTGGCTTTCTGGCTAATCGCACTGCTTACAACTTGTTTTCATTCAGCATTCTTCGTTTTTCAGTTTGGGTGGTCACTGGGGCTGACTCTTGCTTTCCCATCTCTCATTGGCAGTATTGTTTTGTCAGGGATTTTCAAGGCCACCGGAGGAGACAGAGGAAGGCTGAGGATTATGCTGAAGACGGGGGATGGGTAGGGAAGGGCTGAATAATGAGATTTCGTAAAAGATAACACACCATTTATTTCAGTTATTTATGCCATCCTTAGCTGGGAAGAGTTTTAAGCAATTTAGGATTCTCTTTAAAAGACCAGATATTTTTCTCTTTTGAACAATTTAATTAAGTTTTAATTTGAAAAGTTAAAAACAAAAGCAAGAAGAAAAAATCAGAAACAAAGACAGAAACAGCGTAATATACAATAATACAGATGTCGCAGATTTTCACACAAGAGTAGCTGGTTAACAGTGATTAATACACTATTGATTTTTTATCGTCAAATCTGTTCAGATTAAAGGATATAGTTATGTAAGATTGGACATATGTTTGAATATTGCTGCTTGCTTTCAAGAAATGTTAAATTCTTGTTCTCTCTTTTTTATTTTTTTAACCTTTTAAAAAATATTTTAAAGAGAGCGTAGTAATAATTGATATGGCATTAGAAGTGGCGCACATTTAGAAGACCAAGACGGCAGGTGCTCAAGCCTGATTTTGCATTACACACTGCTGTCCTCAAGGTCGTTGCTGAGATGGCAGATTTCAGCGTGTAGAGTCAGTCAAGGTGAAAATTCTACGCAGTAATTGCTATTTGCAAAAAACATCACCACAGCCATCCTGCATAGACATATGCATGTGTTTCTCCTTGCCTTTTCCCCCTCTTTTGTCCTCTCATCTTCATTGTTTAATCCTTAAGTTCTATTTCTTTCCATTTTACTCTATCTGCTACACCTTTCAGGTTTTATTTTTTCTTTTGAGTTCTTATACTGGGGAAACAATATGAGATTTAAGACGAGATACTTTTTATTATGACTATAAATTGTTTTCTTAAAAACATGGTTACTTCCTTTGTTTTGCTGTTCTTGCTCAATAGATTAAAATGATAATTGAGAGGATGTGTTTTTCACTGTCTAGGGCTTTCAAGATGATAAATCTAAATCAGAACCCAGTGAAAGAAGTGTTAAAAACATTTCAAGTCAAGTTAAGGAATCACAAATGTGAGGGTTTTACCCATTAGTTTGTGCACAGTAAATAGATGCCCAGATATCACTTTAGGTGTCTGAGTGAAGGTTTAAGGATTTCATTTTAATGCTGCATGAAAATACTAGTTTTTCTTTCCCTCTCCACAGGAATGGAAGATGTCACCTGTGAAAGAACTGAGTTTCTGAGCAATTACCTGACCAATGTGGATGATATTACTTTAGTACCTGGAGCGCTGGGAAGAATCCGGCCCAAGTTTAACAATAATGCTAAATGTAAGTTGGTTCTTAAAGTACTGAGTGGCCAGAGTGGCAGTACAGCAGAATTGGTAAGGACTTGTTCTCCGAAACCGAGATGCTTGGGGAAAAAATCTTAGCACTCCTGCGTTTGTACAGCACAACTCATCAGAGCTAAATCTTGAAAGTGACCTATATTGTTCATCAACAGAGAAATGGATAAGGAAAATATGTTTATGGGCTGGGGAGATAGCTCAGTGCTCTACGTGCCTGCCTGGCAAGCGCAATGACCTGAGTTCGGTCCCCAGCACTGCATGCCATGGTGGTCCCACAACCCTGGGCACGCTATGCCAGCTACAAAACCAGGTGTGGTGGCACAAGTCTGTAATCCTAGCGCCAGGGAGGCTGAGAAGAGAGTATCACTGAGTGTGAGCTGCATAGAGCAGTATTTGAGACCCTGTATCAAATAAATAAACAAATGAAAAAGTTAAGAAAAAGGGAACACTATTGTGCCAAAAGAAAGACAAATTTGACTCACTTGGAGGAAAATTGGATGTCCCTTGAGGCCATCATGCTATGTAAAATAAATCAGACACATGAGAAATATTACATGGTTTCTCTTGCAGGAGAAATGCAAACTATAAATGAGTTAAAGAGCAAAATCAAAGGTAGATAATAGGAAGTAGGGAGGCAGAACCTTTGTAGAAAGGAAGGGGCCAAAAGACAGAACGAGGGAGAGGGAAGGACACGGAAGTGAAGACGTGAGCCGTGTGCACCACAGCTCCTTGCACTGGAGTGAGCATTATGTCCTGCAAACACAGATGATTGAAGCAAGAGCTCAGCTCTTGCACCACTCAGCCAGAGGACCTGAAGTCAGTCAGTTGAGCACCGAGCATCTGAAAAGTGGAGATGATACCTGGCACTGTGTATCTCACCAGGTCTTTGTGAAAATGGATCTATGTGTATTACCTGGTAGAGTAGGATGATACGAATAGCAGCCCTTGTTTTTATCACATGGAAATTACACTTAATTTGTGGGCATGTTTATAACTGTAAACTTGTGTTTATAAGAGGAGGTTTCTTTTTTAACACCAAATCCAGGTGGGACCCTTAGTGGGACCTCGAGATTCTAAAACAGGTTCCAACAGAACCATTGGGATCCTGGCAGTTCCCAGAAGCTTTGTGGAAGGGTTTTTTTTTTTTTTTTCTCTTTGTCCAAATGATTGGCAGAATCCAGGAGGGAAACCTGAGAAGGGGGCTGGCAGGTGTTCTGAGAGAGGAGAAAGGACAGGAACAAGCTTGCAGCTTTAGCTTTATACATTCAAGCTGGGATATGTCACTAACGGGAATTGATTTGTACTAAGGGCTTTAAAAGCTGCCATCTACCTTGGTTTTGAGAAGTCCATTGTTTTATTTGAGATACTACTTTTTTTTTGGCAAAGAAACCATTCCTTTGAAGTTTTCAGCTTTGGGAATAAGAAACCATTGATACCAAGCTTACAGCTTTTGGAAAGTGAGAATTTTCCCAAATTACATTCATGTGTTAGTGCTAGTGGGAGGGGTCCAAGGCTGGCTGCAGCAGCTTTGTGAGAGAAACAGCAGCGATGAGCCCTGCACTGCTCCCCGTCAGGCCCTGTCCCCTACGGCTCCTCTCCTGCTTGAGAAAGGTGGTGGTGGTGGTCACTGTAGCTGGGAGCAGGTCCTTATGATACCTTTGATTATAGTATTTGCCTTTTAGTCTTATGCAAGAGAGTTTGCCTATTTTGAGAGGTTTTTCTGACATCCTTAAATGTGACAGGGAGGTTTTTTTTTTTTTTTTTTAATAGAATAAAAGCCGGGAGCCTGTGAAATAACAGCTACCAATAATGCAGAGGTGGGCACTCTACAGAGCACTTCTGTATGGGATTTCTTTTTTCTCTTTTACTTTTCCTGCTCTTTCTCTTCTTTTGCTTCCTCTTCTCCCTCCTTCCTTCCCCTTCCCATAGGGCTGAGACGGAGCTCAGAGCCTCTCTCACACTGACTAAGTGCTGTATCCTGAGCCGCAGACCCGGCTCCATGTGTGATTTACCTTAGGGCGCACAGTAAAAGTGAGGTGGTGAAGTCAGCAAGGAGGTGTCCGGATTTGAAGCCCAGCTCTGCCTGGCACACAGGGTGAAGCTGTGTGTGTAAGCACTCTGTGTTTCCTCCTCCTGAACTGTAGATTGGGATCTCAGGGTGACTGAAGGAGAGATTCCATCTGCGTCACCTTGACTTGGGGCGAGCACACAGCAGGAGCTGTGGATGTGTCAGCCACCGCAATTCTATCTCTTCACATTGCTAGTTCAGCTGCATATGTGCCTGGTTGCGTTTGACACAGTGGTGGTCCTCTGTGATGTGTATAGATGCCAAGGGTCAAATGTTAGAGTGGAGTAAAGGGAATGGCTTGGAGGGGGATGATTTGTAAGTGTTAGAGCTGAGATTTGAATCCCAACAGGCTGATTTGCATCCATGCCCTTGAGGACAGCGAGCAAGGAAAGACAGGGACCTTCATGTGGGGTCTTGAACATGGACAGAGCCATTTGTTGTTTCCTAGAGGTTCTCTGAGCACAGGGACCCAGCTGAGCACAGCATTGCTCCATGCTGTGTTTAGCTCTTCACCGTGAAAGAGCACAAGCTGACTGCAGTGGGTCAGGACTGAGGTTTAGGAGGCCGGAGAGTGCTGCTGTGCAAAGCCCAGCTGCTCTGTGGTGGCTTGGCACACCCTGTCCTGTCCGTCCCTCCCTGTCCTTCCTGGGCACAGCTCCCTGCCTGTGAAGCCTCTGGGCTTAGTGAGGCTCGGAGGAGACAGACGGCCTGCGGAGCCCTTCTAGACAGGCTGTGGGTGCACACAGTCAGCTGACCCACTGCTGTTCCTGTTATCACTTCCTTTCCATGGAAAGACACAGCAGAAACATGACCCCACTGCCTACTGCAGTCCTGTGGAGTTTGCATCTTAGCTCAGGACTAAGAGTCTGAAGGGAGGCTGCAAAGTGTGTTGTCTTATGCTGCAAGGTGTTACACATTTTCAGCACCTGAAGCAAATGCTTAGGAAGGTTTCCTGGCAAAGGAGTCTCGAAAGCTTCTTGTGCGGCAGCAGCAAGCGACAGAGCTGGCCTGTGCCCCGCAGCTCTGTGGCCCAGAGGGCCAATCAGAAGGCTGGGACTTCGGAATGCTGCTGATTCTATAATGATAGACGGAAGAAGCTTTTGAAAACAAAACAAAGTCCAAACAACCTACAATCTCCTCTTTCTCCCCACAGCCCCCTGCAAAGCAGACCTGCACTTAATATAATGGTGCTTTTGTACAGCTGTCATTTACATAGCTAGGTCAGAGCACTGACTGGAATAAACTTTGTTTGCTGGGACTAAGAACCAGTGGGATGCCTGTGCCCCCCCTGGCAGGGAAGGAGCAGCTGCCTAAATGATCAGACCCCGATTACCAGGAAAGCCAACTACCTCTGCAAACATAACTCAGTGGCCTTGTACATTCACCGTGTTTATATTTAAATACATTAATTAAAAAAATTATGAGCCCTGCTTGGAGTGCACCCTGCTCACACTGCTTGTGGGGAGTCACATGCTGTCATTCTTTCCACATCCACTTACCTGCACCCCTCGATCTCTTGCTCTTTTTCCCATTTTCAAAAGATCTGGCTCCCTTTCCTAGTGGCTGTTTTGGATTTTGCTCCCTATTTATACTTTGGGTTTCTCATATTAGAGCACGTGCTTTTGAAGCTTGGGCATCTGATTTATTTCACTCAGTTTGATGGCTCCAAGAGCCACCCATTTCCAACGACTGACTTGGGTTTGCCCTTCTCTGTAGTAGAGGAGTGCTCCACGGGCGCACAAATGTCGCCTGGAAGCCTCGTCCTACAGTGGATGGTGGCCTGGGTAAGGTGTGTAGACAGGTAGGGAGTCGTGGCAAGAGCCCCCCCAGGCCCAGCTCAGTTTTGCACGTTGAAGTGCAAATAAATGAAGTCCGTGTTTCAGCAAGGCCGGCCGAGGGACTGTGCAGCCATGTGCCTGGCAGTACTGGGGCTGGGAAGCAGGAATTCCTTTTCAGAGGAGGAGCCCCTGACCTAGCAGGGAAGTTTGCCCCGGGCTGTGCTGGGCTCTCTACCCAGCGTTTCACTTTCTGAAATATGAGCCCCGCCCCCCACACTGTGAAAGTGAAGCATTAACACCAGCCTCAGGGCTGTAGGCTCCAAGTCTCTCTCTGTGCTGTGCAAGGACTTCTCTTAGTGATAGAGACCTTGTCTTTGAGATCTTCCTTCTTCTCTTTCCACAGACGACCCTAAGGTCATCATCGCCAATCTCACGGTGAGTGTTGCCGTCCCCGGGCCTGTGCCCCACTAGCAGAGCCTTGGCGCCCCCTCAAGTTCTGTGTTCACCTCGCCTGTGGGGGGGGGGGGGAGGAACCTTGGGGTTGGAACTGCTCTCCACTCAGGCTCGCCAGCTAGGAGTTTGTAAAGAATGTCTCTCTCCCTAAGAGCCGCCTTCCTCCTCGATAAAGCTATCTGACTCTCGTTGAACTTACAGGATTTTAGCACATATTATTTGATAGGGACCATAGTTACTCACTGATCATTTTTCGATTGGCTTACAAGTGGCTTCAAATTTGAAGGGGCAGAATATTTAGGACTTGCTGTGGAAGACATTCCATGTGAAGACCGACTTTCCTTTCTATTGCAGTGTAAAAAACCAGACCAGCACTTCAAACCTTACCTGAAGCAGCACCTTCCCAAACGCCTGCACTACGCCAACAACAGGAGGATCGAGGACATCCACTTGCTGGTGGACCGCAGGTGGCACGTGGCGAGGTAACTTGGGGACTGGCTTCCTGGTGCTCATCTTCACAGCTGCTCCTTGGCAATCAGAAAGGAAATCCCAGGTGGAACTCTCCCTGCTTCCAAAGGTTCTGTGTCCTGAATGAGTCCTTTCCTCCATGACTGGGCATTCCTTTGTTCTCAGTGTCGATATGCTGGCATCCCTTTATAGTTTGCCAGTGTATCCTGTATGTGAATTTGCTTTTTTGAATTGATGTTCTAACTTCTATTTTTATTACTTGAACAAGCCAAAAATACAGCTGGGGCCGTCCCGTAGCACACTGGGCTGATTCGGTCCTGGTCAGTGTGGCTTTGTCTGTAGGATGTTTGTGGAGCACATCTAGCAGTGGTCATCTTAAGACCTCTGTTACGGTAGACATATTTTACATTGCTTTGGGTACTTACAACGTTGACCTTCCATTGAACTCTGAAGACCCTCCTGCCTCAAATACAATGTGCTTTGCTTTTGAAGTGGGCAGAGGGCAAGTCTGGAGGCTCTTGATGGGAATAAAAGGCTGAGCACTAAATGTCCGTCCACTTCCACACACACCTGGGCACAACTCTTTTTCATGCACTCTCGGTCTGGTAATCTTCCTAAGGAAGAGTTATGAGTCTGCAGCAGTGATTGAGGAACTACAACATACGTTCTAGCTCCATTCTCCAATGAGTTCACAAGGAAGAGAAGAGAACGTTGGTCCCCTAAGGATGGTATCAGAGTGAAACTCAGGAAGAGGCAGGTGACAAACTTAGACACATGCTACTGCCATTGTAAAGGGGGTAGAGCTAGAGTTATGTACATGGTGCTATGAGGGGAGACGCATGGAGACTAGAAGTGACTGATGCCACATGGAACAGATGCCAGGAGTTCTCATAGGAGGACCACTGGCTGTGCGCACAGTGTCCTGGCTGACCAGGCCCTTATGTGTGGGGTGTCTGGGAAGAGATGACACACTTAATGCAGGTGGTAGGCTGATATCAGGACCACATGGAGCTAAGCAGAAGTTCAGAGAGAAACGATGACAGTCTAGACCAAAGTTGGGTGTTTTAAGCAGCAGCAGAGTTTTTGAACCTAACTCTGCCTTCCTGAGCTGTAATCTGCATGTGTGCCATCACCTCGTACTCTGGGAACACCTTGTGCACTTGTTAGATGTCCCCTCACCCTGCACTTCATGCTAGTGCTGTGTGCCTGTAGGCACAGAAGCCATACTTACATTAACAAATATAAATATTTTTTGGGAAAGAGCCATAGGACCTTTAAGAAAGAGTCCTCCTATCTGTCAAACGAACAGCATTTCCATTTCCTAAGTATTTTTTTTAAAAATGTGTTTGGTACAGGGTCTCACTACAAGCTCGGACTCATAGTAATCCTCCTGTTTTCAGTCTCCCCAGCCCTGGGGTGACAGGCCTGCTACCCCCAGTCTTGGAGGCTTGGCATTTCCATTTTATACTTCTCAGTAGGGATAGTATTAGGTAAGGCCAGGGTTTTGTTAGGCATTTTACTACACTGGCCATCGGAACTCAGCTGGTCCCTGGGACATCAGCCATCCATCATGACCAAATGGGCTTCTTTGTTCCCTGGGTGCAAAGAGGGTCCAGCATATGTGATTCAGTAAATGCAATTCTTCACATAAGCAGAAGTAAAGATAGACATCAGCTGATGCAGAGAAAGCCTTTGACAAAATCCCACATCTGCTCATGATAGAACCCTTAGAGAAAATCAGCAGAGATTACCTCAATCTGACAAAGGCATTTATGACAAAGTTATTACCATCACCATAGTTTCTTTAAAAATATTTGAAGGGCCAGCCTGATAGCTCAGCAGACTGAAGTGCCTGCTTAGGCTGAGCGCAGTGGCTGGGGTCCCGTCTCGGGTGTGCCCTGCCAGCCCCAGCCACGAGGTGCACTGAGGCAAGTGATTGAGACTGGGCGTGGTGGTGCACGCCTGTAATCTCAGCACTTGGGAGGCTGAAAACAGGAGAATCACTCCGTGTCTGATCTACAGAGTGAGACCTTATAGACCTTATCCTAAATACAGAAAAAGAAATTAACATTAACAAATTTTTTATTTTTTATTTTTATTTATTTATTTATTTATTTATTTATTTATTTATTTAGTCTTTTTTGAGACAGGGTCTCATTATGCAGTTCAGGCTGGCCTTAACCTCACTTTGTAGCTCAGGCTGGTCTTGAACTCACAACAATCCTCCTGCCTCAGCCTCCTGAGTGCTGGGATTACAGGCATGCGCCACCACGCCCGGCTATTAACAAATTTTTTAAATTAAATTATTTATTTATTTAGTTGGTATGGGGTCTTGCTATGGGGCTCAGACTTACAGTGATTCTCCTGTCTCAGCTTTCCCAGTGCTGGAAGTGGAGGTGTGTACCACCACACTGGGTTTTGTTGGGCTACATAGTGTACCTGGGGCTCTGGGGCATGCAGTACTGGGGGATCAAGCCTGCGTCATTGAACTTGCCAGGCAGGTGCTTAACTGCTGAACTATCTCCCCAACCCTGCCAACATCATAGTAAGTGGGGAAAAACTGACAGCTTTCCCTTGAAAGGCAGGAATAAGTCAAAGATCTCCAGTAGCGCACTCCTGTTCAGTATAGTGCTCACTGTAAGGTTCCTCTGGTTGGATTGTAAAGATGGGAAAATCCATGCAGCAACATCTTCATAGCACATGGACCTGAGCTGATTGGTTGGCCCTGAGCCTGGGGGCGGTGGGGGAGGGGCAGCAGGCGAATGAGGCCCACAGTTGAGAGCCTGACAGTCTCGAAGTGCAGGCCTCAGGATGGTCCATGAGGGTCTGCGTTATCCTGGGTAATTATCAAAGCAAAGGAGACACATCATCTTTCAAAAACTCCTCCTCAGAGACTGTTTTTCGCACCTGAAATTGGCTCTTTATCAGAGTGATTTCAGGAGAAATACTGACTGATCCTGTCGTTGTTTCAAGCAGGAAATCTTTGGATGCCTCTAAGAAACCTGTGGGGAAGTGTTTTTACCAGGGGGACCATGGATTTGATAACAAGGTCAACAGCATGCAGGTATGGTCATGGAGCCAGGGAGGGGTGCTGCCTCTTGGTGACTGTCACAAGGGAGCGGATGGGTGGTCTTCACACAGAAGAAGGGTTGGCCCTGAATCTTGGCACTGGCTAATTGTTCTTGTGTTTTCTTTTGTTTTGCAAGACTGTTTTTGTAGGTTATGGCCCATCATTTAAATACAAGACTAAAGTACCCCCATTTGAAAATATTGAACTTTACAATGTCATGTGTGGTAAGTCACTTATTTCAATCAAACCCAGTGAGCTAATCTTTAGCGCGTACACTGACTCTGATATCAGAGAAAGAGAGGAGGTGTCTCCTTCTAGACCATTCCCTCTCCCCATGGAAAAATACCCTAACCTTCCCACTGATGCAGACGAGGAGTAGCATCCTCCTCTAAGGTTACCTTGTCTCCGTCGACAGTCGCCTCTCCACGAGCCCTCATGGTGCTGGGGTTGGCAGCCTTGGCTGACCCAACGCAGCATCACAGCCTGACACCACCCATCAGGAGCAGGAGTTCCCCGCAGAGCCTTCTCCCACTCCCTCTCTTGCTGCAGCCCAGTTAAAACCTTGCCAGCTTGTACCTGGGACAGCTATTTATGCACTTTATTTTTCTTCCTTGAGCTTCCGGTTGCTGAATGAGGACAGCTTTTCCTATTTGGCCAGGGAGTGCTGGTCTGGTGGTCAGAGGGGGGAGCCTCCAAGTCGCAGCTCCTGGGCGCTCTTGCCATCCTGGCGGCCGGCTGGCTCTGCCCTGTCTCAGCTTAGGTGCTGGACTGGGTGCAGATCCCTCGCTGTGAGATCAGCCCGGTGCTGTGAGGCACATGGCCAAAGCCTGCTCTGGTCCCCACCTTCTGAGGAGGACATGAGAGGGCAGGCTTGTGCGTATTCATTGATTGCAGGTCTCGTTTACAAATTTGAGTTTAAAAAGTCCCAGAGAAGGACAGTGATGCTGATCAATTGTTGCTGATGGCATCAGCAGGCCCTTATCCCTGCTGCTTGATTTGGAAGATTCCTCTCTGCTCCTGGTGAAATGTGAATGGGCTACTGTCTCAACTTGGGCTTGTTGGATTCTGATTTGTGTTTGGCCTTTACAGACCCCTGGGAGGGGAAAGCTTTTGGTCCTCATTGCAACTTATCACAAACACAGAAGAAGCTTGTGACTCATTTGCTTTGCTTCAGATCTCCTGGGATTAAAGCCCGCTCCTAACAATGGAACCCATGGAAGCTTGAATCATCTCCTGCGCAGCAACACCTTCCGGCCCGTGATGCCGGAGGAGGTCACCAGGCCAAACTACCCGGGGGTCATGTACCTGCAGTCGGACTTCGACCTGGGCTGCACTTGTGATGATAAGGTAGAACCAAAGGTAGAAATGATCTTTGTGTCTCTCTCGGAGGAGCTGGAGGGGTGTGGAGTAGCGCTGTGCTAGAACTTCCTGTGATGGTGAAATTATTTACGTTGCCACCATCTGAAATGCAATCACAGGCTGGCTTGGCAGCAAAAACTGAAATTTTAGTCTTTCTGTTTGAAGGTTGAAAGAGTCACACTGGGTAGCACAGGCGGGGGAGGGAGGGCAGAGGAGTTCTGCGCTGTGGAGCTCCGCCTTCCAGCCCAAGGTCTTTCTTTCATGGCTCACAGATCGATCGCAAGGCTGTCAGTTCTGGTCCTCACAGCAAACAGGTGGCAGCACAGGCGTGACTTTCAAAGCACTTTTGGAAAGGCTATTTCTACTGTATTTGATGAGAGCTGGAATCATAAAGGCTGTGCAGAGTGGGTGGCATCTGTGAGGAGCTGAGCTTGGAGCCAGCAGGGCACCTCACCCCCAGAAAGGGGACCAGAGAGTTGGAGAGGAACGGAAGTTGTATTTGGTAGGTGACGGCAGCCATGCACTATAGCCTGGCAGAGAAGGGGTGGGGCAATAGTTCGCCTCTCCTCTCTGCTCCCCTGCAGATGTGGCTCACGGATGAAGCTTAACAGGGAGCCAGAGTGTGCTCTTTGGGCAGCTCCGAGGCCAGCTCCCAAGGACACAGAGCAGGGTGGGAGTGTGTGTGTGTGTGTGGGGGGGGGAGTGGCGTCATTGCTGTGAGCCCCCAGCATGTGCAGTGCGCAGGTTTGGATACCAGATTCCAGCACTGAGAAGTAGCTGTGCATCGAATCCGGGGTCAGGGACCTTCGTAGCTGCCAGTCAGTGCTGCTAGCAGCAGGGATTATCTGGTGCTGAGTTGGGCGATGCTGTGCATGCGTATGTGGTGTAGTTTTATTACTATAGATGTGTGTAGGATTTTTCTGTTATGTCCCTAGCAATGGAAAATAGTTCTCTTGTTGCGCAGTCTCCCTTCCCTGCCCCTTTCCCTCTCCTGGATTCCTGTGAGTCTGGGACCTGAGGCTAGCTTAGCCCTGGAGGAATCTGTCCGCCCTTCTTCCTTTTTTATCCCTGTCTAGCGTTTGCTCCCACTAAGAACCACACAGATGAATTATTATGAGGGAGGTGATGCTGGGTCTCAGAGGGCTGAGGCGAGTTGCCAGGGCCAGCAGGAAGTTCTCTCGGGAAGCAGGTTCGAAAAGTGCACCATGGTCTGCTAGCTGCAGCTGGCGTTCTGAGTTGCCTCCTCCTAGAGAGGGAGCGGCCTTTTGAATGTCTTATCTGAAGCTATTTTAGAGGCATTCTGGTTTGTTTTTATTTTTTCCTGTGGGTTTCTCCAAAAGGTTACTTTTCTTTTCTTAAAAAACAAAACAAAACAAAAAAAACCCACAAAAACACACTGTCAGACATACAGAAGCGAGACTAGTGCAGTGCAACCTGGGACACATCTTGTAAGGGGGAGAGAGCATCAGAGGTTAGCAGAACTGAGCGCCTCCTTCCGGTCCTTCTCCCTTCCTATCAGAGTTAACTGGGACCCAAGATACAGTGTGTGCAGCTCCTCTGCAGGCCTTGGCACCACTTTCCTCTCTGTATGTGTCTCTTAAATAAAATGTGAGGTAACTTGGAGTATGGTTCCTAAGTGTCCTATGGTACAGTTTTGCATTTTATACATTATGCATTATGTGACATGGATCAGACAGTTGCCTTATTCATGATGTGTTTTTCAGAGAGATTTATGCATATCATGAAATGTTAGCTCACTCATTTTAAATTAAATTGAGTTGCCCAAGTGTGCCACGCTGACTTTCTTTGTGTTCCTGGTTGAGAATGTTGGAGATTTCCAGATGTTTGCTCTTAACGAACAGTGCTGTTATAGACGGTGTTGTGAAGGCTTTTCTGTACACACGTGCCAGACACGCACCTCTGGGGGAGCAGCTGAGACGTTGGTTTTTTGACTGTTGAAGTATTACTGTTGTGGGGCAGAAGTTGCTTAGCATACCTAAAGATTAATCTGAACTGCTGCGGCACTGTTACGTATACGCCAGTTATTTTGTGTGTAGTGATTATTATATGTAACCCTGGTTACCAATGTGAGAAGTTGGTGCAGTGCTTATCCACAGGCTTAAGGAAAAGAAACAGAACAATAGCGAGGTTAAACAAGACAGGTACAGGTTAGGGAGATAGATAGCTCAGCGGCATAAGCACCTGCCTGGCAAACACAAGGTCTGGCATTCGATCCCTAATAGTGAAAAAAAAATTAGCAGAATGCTAAGTAGGATGCAGGAAAGAAATAACATGTCTGATTTGCTTTCTTGTCTCCTTTCTTGGTTTTTACATGTGAAGAACAAATTGGATGAACTCAACAAGCGCCTTCATACCAAAGGGTCTACTGAAGGTAAGGGATTGTTCGGATCAACAGTTAGATAAATGTTGTTTTTCAAAAATGGAGCACTTTCTATTTACTTTACAGTGTACCCACAACCTTTGAACACTCCGCTTTTGTATTGCAAGGTGCCACTTTCACCCATGTGGCAAAGAGTGTGGGTTTATTCTGCTGTACAGGTTGCCAGCTGAATGAGGAATTTGAGTCACTGCTTCACTCTGCTTAACAGCTTCTGATCCCCCAGAAAGACAGATGATCCGTTGTGCATCTGCTGGGTCATGTGTTAAGATGCCAGCGAGAGCTCCTGGTGGTCCCAGGTGTAAAAAAAATCAAAATGTGTAGATACATGTGCCAACTCTCCAGGGTGAATATACTTATTATACATCATGAACATACGCTAATCAAAACACTGAGTGAAACTACCTCCCTGGAGACTGAGTGTCAGTGTTGCCGAGGAGAGAAAGACGGAAGACTAAGTCAGAATTCCTTCTTTACCTGAAGGCTTGTTAAAAAATATTTTTATTAATAGATGTTTGTGATCCATAATGAATAAATTCCTGCTGGGGAGTTGGTACAGGTACCCACTACATCTTAGAGGATCATTGTGAGCTCTGTTATATCCTGTTTTACATACAAGGATTACAATAATTTGTTAGCAATTTTTGGCAGACTTTTGACATGACAGTTAAAAAACACAACTAAGCAATTGGTCCCCCAAAAGACACAAATCCTGCTCAATATTCATGAGCAGATGTAAGCTATGTGTGGCTCTCGCCCGTGTACCCTCCTTAGCCTGGAATGTGGGCTGAAAGAGCTGGCGATGGGTGTCTGGGACAGGCCTGCTCCTGATGGCACACTGAGCCTGGAAGCAGAACTTGGGCTTTGGCGATCTGGGGTGTGCGTCCTTCCCTTTCTGGGCCGCCACCTGCAGTCAAGAGTGGGATAGCAGTGGTGTAGGGAAGCATGTCGTTTCTGTGAGGGGTCTGCCCCGCAAGTCCCGTGGCAATGGTTGCAGACAGAAAATAACTAGGAACAGCAATGGAATCTACCACGCACGTTCTTCCTCTGATTCTGAAGTTCCAGGGCATTAGAATAAAATGTAAGATGGTGGCAGAGTGCTGAACTGGCTCCACTAGTAGACGGGCCCACAGGGGAAGGGGTAGGACTAGGAAGCCACGCCTGAGCCACATGGGAAGCAGGGCACGGTCACTCCCCACACTGGCCGGTCACGTGGCTCTGGGTGACACGTGCCATTTCCAATCTGAGTAAACCAAGTTGAGGAACCAATGAGTTTTATTTACTAGGACTTATTTTGTCTCTTATTAAAGATTGCACCTGCCTCTCCCTTCCTTTTCTGCAGCTGCATCCTCCTCTTTTTCCCCTCAATCACAGAGCACGCAGACTGCCAGATAGTTGGATAAACGCAGTACAGCGTTGATGGAAGTCGAATGCATGCTCCGCCAGGGTTGATTGTTGGCGCCCGTGCTTTGGCGGGCTCTGCAGTGTCATAAATAAGGAGCCTGAGGTGTTGCCTGGTCAAGGGGTACAGGAGGTCCCATGACTTGAGTTCCAAATCGTCCACAAAGAAACACAAAATGTTTCTGTTTTGGAAGTTACTGATGAAACTATTCCTTATCACATTTGATGGACTCCCAGGATTTTGCTGATTTAAACTCTGTGTATGATCCTAAGACATTTCTATCTGAGAAAAAATGCCTGCGTGCGTCTGCTGCAGCCTGGCAGCTGTGTGACAGACTCAGTCCTTCGCACAGAAGGAAAGGTAGCATCAAGCCTCCAAGTGTGGACTCTCAGACTTCCGTGGGTCTTTCTTTAAATACCCCTGAAGCTGAACGCTTGTGTATTGTCGTGGAAAAAGAGCCCTAGAGTTTCCTTCAGCATTTGTTGAGTGCATGCCCTGGGCTGGCTCTAGTTTCTCAGAGGCTCTTCCTGTTCTGATGCTTTCTAACCCATAGTTTCAAAATGGTGGTGTGGAATGACAAGGAGACACAGACAGCACACACACACCGTGGTGTGCTAGTGGTCTGGGCATAAGCCTCTGTGGCTATGAGAGAGACTGAAAATACTAAGGGAAGTAATAATAATTCCGCATCATTGCATTATTTTTATCATTTGTTTGTTTATTTAGTCCAGTCATGCTATGCAGCTCAGACTCATTGATCTTCCTGCCTCAGCCTCCCCAGCAATGGGATTGCAAGTGTGTGCCACCACCCCCAGCTTCAATGGCTGGCTTGGAGTGGGCCAGCACAGCATGTAACACCAGGATCCAACCCGGGTCCTTGCACTTACCGGGCAGGCTCTTAGACCATGAGCCATCTTCCTAGCCTCTCATTGCATTATTATATGCAAAAAACTTTTGTGTTCAGATTCTGGAAAGTGTCTAGATATTAATATTCTGTGTTCTGTTTGCCTGTCTTTGGGTTGCAGTCTCTCACCTCTGTATAGACTCTCTCAGCCATTTCTTCAGGAGTGAAGCAGTATTTTCTCGGTCAGAGTCCTTTCAGGTCTTAGGATGTTTCCTGCATGGTAAATCCCAGCCTCCCAGAGCCGAGTGACGTGAATCGCTGTGCGTGTGCAGGTGTGTTAGGTTCAGAGGAATTGTTTCCCCTTTCTGGATAGGTTGGGATATGCACCGAGGCTTATAAAGCATTGATAGAATTAAATTTCTGTACAAGTGTAAAGGTGTATAATTTTTATTAGTTGTTTAAAGCAAAGATGTAGATAATTGGTGTTTTCCAGTGTAAGTACAGAATAAGAACCGGTATGACAATGTCATATCCTGTAAATGTCCTAAGATGCTCAGAGAAAGCACAGGTGGAAAAGCTGTACGGACCAGCAGCTAAATGGCCCAGGGAACATTTGAGGTTAAAAAAAGAGATATTGTAAGTTAGGCACTATTTTACCGTAAATACTTGAATGAAGAGGGAGAAAAATGTGACCTTCAGAAAATGCTCATCTAAAATGCTTGTTAAAATCAGAACATTTCTAGAGAGAGATGGTAAATTCTGGGCCTTAATTGCGTGATAGTTGCTGTTTGCGTGGGTCCATGTGCTACTAATCTCTGGACAGAATTACCGTGGGACAAGAATTTGTTTTCTTGTGATACTGGGTCAATGGGCAAATGAATGGGATTTAATTTTCATGTGTGGTTCCAGAGATGGAACGCAGGGCGTGCGTGAGCCTGGCAGGCTCTCTGCCCCTGAGCCACCCATGCCTCTTTCTGTTTGTCTGTTGAGAGAAGGTCTCACCATTCAGTTGGGGTTGGCCCTAAACTCCCCACAACCCTCTGCTCTGGCTCTGGCATGACCGGTGTGTGCCACCATGGCCGGCTGAAATGAAAAACTTAAAGTCTCTTGTAGCAGACATTTCTGGCAGGAAAGCTGGGTATAATTTTCACTGCCAGAATAAGTGAACAATTTGTTTTCATGTCAGTCTTTTCTCTGTTCACACTGCTATGAAGATGTGTGAGTTCTTGAGTTAGTGCTCAGGGTTATCCTTTGTGAACAAGAATCAAGTCATTGCACTGCCTGTATATGGTTAGCTCTTCCCCACACAATAAAGAGTTAGTTTGGGTAGAAATGATGATTTCTAGTCATTCTTAATTCTTACTAACTTTGAAGCAGATTCCTGAATATGGTTAGACAGAGACTTGCTTGCTGTTTTCCTTTCTGAAATGTTTATTTTTCTTCTTTCTTTGGAGACTTTGGTTTTGGTAAAAGGAAGGGCATAGCCTTATGTTTCCTTGTGTGTGTATCTGTGAATATTTGGGGGGAAGGCTGGAGTGGATCAATACACACAGTATGTTGTTTGCGATTTATAGGAGACATGATAAATTTCATGATGGACACCAAATTTTTATAATTCTTGCTTATTAATATTCATTGTGGACATTGAAGTAGAGTGTGTATCCTTTATTAAACTCCTATGAGCACCACATTGAGTGATGACTGAGTTTGGTGCTTTATATTCTGAACAGTCCAGTGCTCCAGGAACACAGAAGGCTTTATGGGCTTAAATTATGGAATTACAGAGCCGTCATCTGAGCTGAGAGTGGCTGCAGGGCTGTCCGCTGCTGAAGCCTGTGTGACCTCCCGGGAAATGCTTCCTACTCTAAGTTGGCCTAAAGGGAAACTGTTGAGAGAGTATGCTAGGTCATGTCGGGGTTTGGAAGTTGTTTCTTGAATCCTAAGTGGTTTGCTCCAAACTCTATCTTTGTTAGAGATTACTATTGGTGTGTTTGTAGGTGTTACTCAGAGCTTAAACCCAGAAGTAGTTGGACTTTTTTTCTGATGTTCTCCAGTAGGGTATGCCTGCAGACACTATCCAAGGAGAGACTGCCCAAGTGGCTAAGGAAAATAACAATGTGCCAGGAGGTTGGAGACCTTGTCTAAATGCTGCTACGCAGCTGAGTTATGTTGTACAAACCATAAAGCTCCATTTCTTTGGTCATAACCTGGAATTGTCTACCCTGAGACAGACTCAGGATTACATCAGGCATAGCCTATGTAGACACCAGCCCAGTGTTTTTATTTTTTCATAAAGAACTGACTGACTTGCCTGTAAGTATCTATGAAGTAGTCATTATGTGATCAGGAGGCGGAGGACAAGGCGTGGTAACATGAAGAAAGTCCATGTTGGTATAGTTGGGCTTCTGTTGTAGGGTTTAACAAGTAGATGAATGAGGGATCATGCTTTAAGGGTTGAGGTGAAAACAATCGAGGCACTAACGGAGGACTGTTGAACTCGAGGGGAGGGAAACATGGCTGTGTGTAATAAGCACTTGCAAGGCAAAGAAGGACAAAGGACACAGCAAAAGGCATGGGCTTGTGTAGAGGTTTTGTGGTACAGTGTAAAAGCATATTATTGTAGGAGTGAATGTTTAAAAAAATAACAAAAACAAAAAAAAAAAAGAGATGTTTCGTGTGGCTCCCAACCATCCCACCAATCTGGGAATATGAATCAGGAAGCTGAGGAGGGAAAAGAAACACAAACGCAAGTCCGCGTGACCGAGCTTTGGAATACAGAAGAGTAAGTGCTGGTGGAGTCCACACCACTTAAAAAGATTGGTCTCCCAGGACTTTGCCAAGTGTGGTATTTGGAGGAGAATCTTGGCATGGAGTGCAGCGCCAGAGACTGCACTGTAAACAGGCTGGGGCCATGGAAGGAGCGCTGTCTGGAATCCTGCGAGGGCCCGGCCTCGCCCATAGAGCTCTAAGGAGAGGGCAGGGCTCGTGGCCCTGGACACAGTGGCAAGGAAAGGAGGATTAGTGTCCACTGTCCTGACGCACAGAAGGGTGACGACAGATGACGAAAGTTAAGTAAATACTTTAAAATAGCTAGTAGAATATTAGATGTTCCCAACACCAAGGTATGATAAATGTGTGGGTGGCAAACATACCAGTCACGCCACCCAGCCATGATCATTCCAGTGCGTGCACGTAGTAGAACATCACTGCCCCGCACACCACACAGTTGTTGTGTCAAGGGTTTCAGAAGGCCTTAAAAGGTAAATACTAAAAACTGTGGCACTCTACTTACTTACACTGAGTCATTTACTGGACGAAAAAATAAAAAAAAAAGAGAAATGACTGGAACATCCTGCCAAAACAGAGGGCTCCGGCGGGGCTTTGCGATGAAGTCCCTAACACATGTAAAGACTGAGATTTCAGAAGCGCGCTCAGCCGAGTAGGAGTTTCTTCTGGACACCGGTGTGCCGTGTGGCCCCCCCAGGAGGTCGGATAGACTTCCAGAGTCAGGCTATGGCAGAGGAGCTGCGATTCTTGGATACTTGGTAAACTGAAGAAGTCAAATCTAAATTTTGACGCTGGACCTTAAAGCGTGTGTATCTCATGGCAAAGATCACTTCACTTCTTTCTTGGATGAAACCAGTAACACCAGGTGGTTTTAAAAAATTCTGGGTGGGAGGAGAGGGTCAGTTGAGGATTTTGGTTGCGTCTTAGGAGGTTGTCAAAACCACTGTATTTTTTTCTTATGCCCAATAAAAGCTGAATAAAAGCAAATTAGATAATACCATATATTTGTGCTCTGGCTCTGTTACAAAAACTGCAGTTGTGTCAATAGTTTGAATGTTAAAAGTCAAAAATTCTGAAGTGAACTGAGTCAGTATCCACAGAGCAGTAGAGCCAGAGAAGTTGCACTGGGGAGACTTCAGAAGAAAGCGAGTCTGAAGCTGTCTCGGCGGGCTTGTGTCTCTTGTCCCTGTCTTCCTCATGCATCTTCCGCAATGGCAAGATTCGGACCATATCATTTGTCACTCAGTTAGAGAATGAAATGAATATTGTCACCAGTTATGCCAGGGCCACGGGCATAAGCTGGGACGTGTTGTCATCCTGGCTTAATTTCTTGTGCCATGCAAAGGATATCATTGATGCCATCTCCCCTGCTTGTGACACTGCTCACACGACATGCCATCGTGCCCCACAGACAGCTCCGGTGGCAGCAGACCCTGTAGTGCTGTGGTCATGGACACCATGTTCATCTGTCCCATTGAAGTCCGAGTTCTGTGAGGGGGAGGGCTCTGTCTCATCCACCTCGCTCGCTCACCATCTCCATCCTGCAGCTCAAAGTCTGGCACAAAGAGAGTTTCCAGTAAATGTTTGGTGGGAAGGTTGTATTCATGGATGAACTGGGGAAAAAGAGAAGTGACAGAATTGGTGGAGAAGACCAGAAAGGTTATTGCTGGTGGATAGAGAGGAATGTGGAATGGGAGCGAGCTGCCAGCAAGGGTGGTGAGAAGGGCGTTGTCCATAAATCGGCCCCGTGGATGGAAGAGCAGGGCCAGGGGGGACTGTGGATGGCTCACATTGTTGTTAGTGGCTGTTTTAAGGAGGGCTTTGCATCCAAAGTGTGTTGCCAGTTTTGATTCCATATGCTGGGTGGCCGTAGTTTGCATTGGGAGCACTGTGCTTAGTACGCATGAAAACTTGCATGATACCAAGAGAAGAGCTTCTCCAGGAGTTCTGGTACTTCTTCTCGAGGAAACCAGGAAGTTCAGAGGCAGGGACAAGGACAACTTGGGTGGAAATTCTGAACCTAGAAAAAGTTTTGTTGGAGTTGGTGGGTCTAGGTTGCTTGACTGCCTCCAAGAGCCGCTGTAAGGACTTGCTGCTTCCCATGTGCTTCTTAGGTTTGACTTGGTTCATGTGGCCGTGTTACATTTTGATTCTTTGGTGTAGGCCTCCAAATTTGGCAGCCTAAGCAAAGCTTCTATGCCCATGGCAGTGGCGAGGAGGCCTCACCCAGCAGGCATGCTTGTAATACTGCGGGCTGCGCTGCCTGGACCAGCATTTCTACATGGGGAGCTCTTGCAAAGTGACCTCTGTAGGTCTTCTCCATTACTTTCAGAGAATGATAACCTCTTAATGAAAGCGATATGTATACATAATTTAATAAATGATTGCCAGAACTGTGTTTTTCTAATAAAAATAATTTAAAGTTTTTTTTTAATCACCAAAATTAAAACCCCAAAAGAAAAGGAACCCTGAATTGCCTGAACCTCAATCTCTAAATATTTCGGTCTGTAGGGTCCCCAATTTCCAAGAACCGATGGAAGTTGTAGTTTATTCTGGAATGTAGTGTGGCATTTACAATACAGCTCAGACAGCTGCAGGCTGGGGCCTGAGCTGGTGGGGCCAGATGTTCCTCCCAAGTGCTCGGACAACACCTGATCCAGCTAAGGAGGAGATGCTACTAGCAGTAAGCGAGCTGGCAAAGAATCAGACAGCTTGGCGCTTCCAGGGCTTCTTCAGCACTTGATATGAAATTCAATATGCATCGAACACAATTTCTTGTTATTTCTCTTCTCTCCTAGAGAGACATCTCCTCTATGGACGACCTGCTGTGCTGTACCGCACCAGATACGACCTCTTATACCACACTGACTTCGAGAGCGGCTATAGTGAGGTCTTCCTGATGCCCCTCTGGACTTCCTACACTGTTTCCAAGCAGGTTATTCAGAAAATTGGGTTTTGTATCCTTCATTTTACTATAGTTTTTTACTGTAGTTCAGTGACTGCTCGCTTAACAGAATTTATCTTAGAAAATAAATGTTCATGTTTCCTGATTGAACAAATTCGCTGTTGGATCTATTAAGAGCTATTTAGAGCATTTATTTGGTGTTTCAAGAGTGCCGTGGTAATGTGTTAAATATGGAAGAGAGCACACTAATTCTTTTCACGTTTATATTTTGCTTAAATTACAGGATAGTTACTGAAGCCACCATTTATGTATTTATTTGTTTGTTTAAGACAGGGTCTTGCTGTGTAGTTCAGGCTGGCCTGGAACTCACCGTGCAGCCCAGGCTGACCTTGAACTCATGGTGAGCCTCCTGCCTCAGCCTCCTGAGTACTGGGACTATAGGGATGTGTCACTAAACTCGGTGCTTAGATTCCTCAATTTTCATCGGTAGAACAGTGTTCAGTTGTCAGCAAGATATAGTGGAAAGTGTGGGGAATTCTGGTGTTTCCCTGCCCGCCAGGCTTCCCAGGCTCTAGTGCCCTGTCCTGTTTTATCAGAATTTGGCACTGAAGTTGCAATATAATGAAGCTGACATATGTAGCTGTATATAAAGAATTAGAAAATTTACTTGCAGTGGAGGTACATTTTTAATTTCTGATTATACATGAGGAAAGCACTTCTACAGCCCAATAGGGTTCCTTGTTGATCCATGCTGTGTACACAGGTAGGCTTTTGTTCATTCTCTATATGTTTATAGACAGAGCATACACACACACACACACACACACACACACACACGCACATGCACACTGAGAGTACAAGGGTATGTTTAATTTTAGGGATGCTAGTTTTTAAGTGTTTTTTTGTGAAACTTTTTGTGTATCTTTTTATTTCAGCTGTGCGATTTCTGCTTTGTCAATTGTTTTACTCAAGACTCTCCAAAAGAATCTTGCTATTAAGAAATAGGATTTCAAAAATGGCTGGTTTATTGTATTTAAAAGTAACAACTTTTACATAAGGGATCAGAATATCAGACCAGGAGCCACAGCACAAGTGGCAGGGCTGCACAGGGCAGAGCAAGCTAGTGGCCACATGTCCCTGTTCCTGTCAGTGTTCTGGCATCTGCGCTGGGGGCGCTAACTGCTTTTGTCCTCATGCAGGCCGAGGTCTCTGCTGTCCCTGAGCACCTGAGTGGCTGTGTACGCCCGGATGTGCGGGTTTCTCCGGGTTTCAGTCAGAATTGCCTGGCCTACAAAAATGACAAGCAGATGTCTTATGGGTTCCTCTTCCCGCCCTGTAAGTCACCGAGTGTCTGCCCACTGGTGCTGTTCTGGGCATCTGGGGGGAGAGACGAGGTTCAGCAGGAGGTCAGTGGCTTGAGTTTTCTTTGAGAAAGGCACTTCAATGAAATTCTTCCAAAATTGGCCCCAAATGGCCAGCTTTTTAAAATCCAGTTCTCCAGGAGAAGTCTAAAGTGCAAGGAAATCTCCTGTGTGCCTCTTCTGACCATTCGGCGAGAATCTGAAATGTCTGCAAGCTATCAGCTCTTTTGGAGCCCTTGGCTGGCTCTCCTTGTCTTGAGGTCACTTTCTAAAGCTGAGTTGCACTGGGGGCATCGAGGGCTTGTTCCACAACATGCTTTGTGGCTCTGGAGCTTGGTAGAAAGAAAGGGAAGTGTGAGGGAGGTGGGAACTGCCTAGAGGAGGGACAGAGGAATCAATCATTGATTTCGTATGGTTGGGACCCTGCTGGAAGCTGTTCTCCTGTGCATGGAGATCCTGCTAAAGCAATGGACACTATTTGTTTTCCTAATGCTTAGATCTGAGCTCTTCACCAGAAGCTAAATACGATGCATTCCTTGTAACCAATATGGTGCCAATGTACCCTGCTTTTAAACGTAAGTCCAATATTTACCTAATAAACTGTGACTTATGAAAATAAATATTTCTAAATTTACCACTTACCTTTTCTACCTCTATATTGATTTTAATAATACTAACACCTTTCATGTGTTTAGCTGATGAATGTTTTGAAGAGTTTTCATGTAAATTCTCTATTATGGACCCCAAATTTAAAGCTGTGAGGGAATGTTGTTTATAATTAGGACACTAACATCACAAGAAGTCACGAGTGGGTCATGAATGGCAGAAGATGGGCTAGATCATGTTCTTGCTGTGTTCTGACTTGCAGTTCTTTCTAATTTAATGCTCACTATTTCAATGGGTAGAAAGGGTCAACATCAGGTCTTAGACATTGGTTGTCATATAACAGCAGTTGTATTTATTCACTGAATATTTTAACAAAAGCTGCTAACACCTCCCTCCTTTGGGTGTACTCAGGTGTCCTGAATGTTCGTGCTGAAGTCTAGTAAAAGCTAGAAGGATTTTCTGATTCATGAGAGTATTAATTTTAGATAACTTTAGGACTATGAGAATTATTTTTGGTCTCTCAGAATCTATGATATATTTATATATGTCATAAATATTTTTATGAAATTCCATAAATTGTATAAGCACAATAAGCTCTGACCCAAAAAAAACAGGTCTATTGTTTGTATAATAATAAAAATGCCACTCACCCTGTCATCTGTAAAATTAAGAGATTTTTATTGCATGACCTCTAAGGTTTATGGATTTGTGATCTAATTTTCCAGTGACCAAAACAATCCATTTTCTATCTGTCATAATAAAAATTAATCCATCCATCCATCCAGTCACCCATCCATCCAAAGGTAGAGAAAGCATCATGGCATAGCTTTTCCTTCCGTTTAGCTCCTTTTCAGTGAACAGACCTATATGTTGTGGGACAGGTCAGAAAAGGAAGGGCTTCTCCCGACCTGGATGTGGCAGAGAGGCCTGAAATATCATATAGGACTCTCAGGGCTGAGCACAGGCCTCAGAGCAGATCAAGTGAGTCTCAGTCTCAGTGACAGTTAAGTCTGCCCAGCTTAACCTTGGTGTAATGGCCCACATGGGTTAGAGGAAAAAAATGTTCATTTAATGTCCTGGTGAGTCATTTTATCACAATGTAGCTTCATTTAATTGCCACCAATCAGGGTTTCCTGGATTTCTTTATTCTTTGTTGATGCATTTTCTGACCAAACAGTAATAAAGCAAACACATGGTACCACCCCGAGGCTGGTGTAGAAAAGGCCTTCACAGAGAGCTTGTTGTTCTTTCCTGGGAGAATGGTTTTTCACTCACCCACTCACCGCATTTCTGTGGGTTTGGCCTTTTGACTGTTGTCATTGTTTTCTCTGTTCTTCTTGCTCTCTCCTTTTGTCCCCCTTAAGTTACCATTTGATCTTCTGCCCCGCTGTCTTTCCTGTAGTGCAAATAATTATCTAAGAGGCTTGTCTCTGGTGGGCTGCCTATTGGTCTCATTCAATGTAGAATATGACAAGAACAGGAGCAGAGGACACTGGGGGAAGGTGGACAAGTGCTCTGGGGAGGAAGGTGGGGCAATCTGAATCCCACTCTGGGTAGAGCAACTGAGGTGCGTGGGGCTCGTGCCCCAGAGCCCACTCCCTGCCTGCCTCTCTGGCCCTTTGCTGGGCTTCTTTCCCCTCTCTCCTTCTGTCCCCATCCTCTCCCATGCCTCTGGTTGGCCTTCATACACTGGAGCTGGGGTGTGTAAGGAAGACCTAGGGTGACATTGAAAGCAAGGGAAAAGCAGACACTCACAGACCAGGAGAAGAATTTTTTAGGTAAAAGAGAGCAAATGCAAGAGCATAGGTTGGAACAGGTTTGTCCAGAATGGAGGACAAGAGGAAAGGTTTGCTCAGGAGGTATGGAAGGGTAGGAAGTAAAACCAGAGGTGGTGAGGGCCGTAAGCAGACTGAAAGTTTTATTTTAATTACAGTGAAAAAATCATGTGGAATATTAGAAATGTGCATGCATGTGTGAAGTGTGTGCATGCATGTTGTGATCTGATTTATGGTGTAAGAAAGTCCATTTGCCTACTACATGAGGGTGGCATGAGCTATGGACCAAGGTAAGCATTTATTATGGGAAGCCAGGAGGTCATCATCTATGTTGGCTCCTGTCCTGTAGTAGGGGTGACAGGAGCTTAGCATAGTATAGAAGCAGTGACAGTGGTGACAGTTGGGGTGGCTGGGATGATGCAGCTAGGACCAACACTGCCTGTCCCACAGGCATGGAATTAAGTGAGGACCAAGCCCTGGGCCTTGTTCTGGACACCGGGGCGTTTGGGTGTGTCATTGACTGGGGCACCAGGGTGGGCAGGACTGGAGGGGGAAATTCAGCACCTGATGGAGCAGTGTTCTGTGGGATGTGCCTGGCAGGTGTCCGAGTGGCTTATGAGACAGTGGCCAGGAGCACAGCTGTGGCTCTGAGGAAGGGGCAGGGCTGTGGGTAGACACAGGAGTTGGGCCACAACAGGCTCGGAATGGAAGAACACTGAGGAAGGTCTCTGTGTCATGCCTAGAAAGCCTGTACTGCTGCTTGTGCTCAGCCTGTCTACCTGGCATGCTCTGGCCCTCTGTCAGCCTGGGAAACACCCACTCACCTGCCCCACAGGCCACAGCACAGTGACCACGCCTCGGAAGCCTCCCCCATCTGTTGGTCTGAGCCATGCTCCTCTAGCGCTGTCTCCTGGCTCCAGATCTCTCCTTTGCTGGGTCAGAAGTGACTCACTCAGATAATGCTTCAGAGTGGAGTCCTTTCACGAGTCACAGAAGCCCTGTTGTCTCCAGGATTGCGACATTTGGCTTATTCTATGCATCTTTAAGAGAATCTGGTTGAGACAAGTTTTTTCATGGAGAGTTGATTCTTTTTAAGAGTTGATTTTTGTTTTTGCACAGGAGTGTGGAATTATTTCCAGAGAGTGTTAGTGAAGAAATACGCCTCAGAAAGAAATGGAGTTAACGTGATAAGCGGGCCAATTTTTGACTACGATTATGACGGCCTCCACGACACAGAGGACAAGATTAAGCAGTAAGCTTTTCATGCGCATTCAGTGCGTGACATGTAAATCCCAAGACATCCAGGCTTTTAAAATATTCATGGGCTAGAGGAAAGTCGCTATCTCTTCAATCTTTTTTCCTTTAAATTTCTTTGTAAATTCTGCACTTCTTGGAGCCTTTGATTAAATATAGGATTAGGGGTTAGAATGGAATTTTTAATTTCATGGTAAGTGCAGTTTTCTGTTCCATGAAGAAAATGTATCAAACCGCTTACATTTTCTCATTTATTGTTCAATAATTATTGGATAAAAAGATATTTTCCACCACATGACTTGGGAGACATTTCTGAGTCAGTGTACCTCCTTAGGAAATATTCTACTTGAGTCTGACTCTTTCTGCCTCTCTCCTTGGTGCTACTGGGGACAAAGGCGTGAGGCACGCGCCGCTATCAGGTGGAGCATGCACAGCAAATGCACAATAAGCCGCCCTTTAATTTTGCGCATGCGAGAAACAATCAGAACACAGAATGTTAACGATGGCTTAACTGTAATTTACAGACATGTACTTAGGGAGTAAAATGCTATTCAAAAAAGGATGACTAATAAAATGCACATTGCTCGACTGGACAAGGACTTGTCACACCTCTAAGACTGTCATAGAGCTCAGCTCTTAGCAGTTCGGTAGATGGGTTTTGCGCGCCAAGTGTAGGTTCCTGCTGTAGTTTGAAAGGCGGTTGGTGCTCTGAGTCCAGAATCTTCTGGCGCTGACCCATTTTCTACGCCCCTGAAAGTCGTCTTCCTACCACGTGGGCCTCACAATGCCATTCCATGTCACAAAGCCCTAAGCAGAGAGCCCTCCCTCCGTGGTGCGGACCCCGGACTCTGCCTCTGGGTGTGCAGGACCCACTTTCTTCCATTATTCACTCTTGCGCTCACCCTTCCAGCTTCCTCTCCACAGCTCCTTTCCTCACCGCTTCCTGTCCCCAGCTCCTCGATCAAGCTGTCTTGCAGGCCTGGAATCTCCCTCTCTTCTGCCCACCAGGAGGCGGAAGGGAATGTGGCCCAGGCAGAGAGAAGAGCATGATTAAAGAGATAGAGGAGGCTGGCCTCCGAGGAGAGGGTGCCCTGGGCTGGCGGGGTCACCCCGGGCAGGGCGACACCCACAGCCTCACCCTGCCCTGCTCTGCAGGTTCGTGGAAGGCAGCTCCATCCCGGTGCCCACTCACTACTACAGCATCCTCACCAGCTGCCTGGACTTCACGCAGCCAGCCGACAAGTGCGACGGGCCCCTGTCGGTGTCCTCGTTCATCCTGCCGCACCGGCCCGACAACGACGAGAGCTGCAACGTGAGTTGAGCCGCAGGTCCCGAGACAGATGCCTGGGCTGGGGTTTTAATTTGTTCCCTTTGTGGAACCGAACGCGCCTACTAGAAAGCGCTCGGATTGCCCATCAAAGTGGAAAGAAGAGAGGCCCTGACAGGAAAACCCCTTGAAGTCATAGGAACTAGGAGTCTAGGGGCTTTTGTGCTTCAGTCTATGTATGTGCGTGCACACGCTTAACACGTGGGTGCTCGATGTTAACCAGTGACTAAAAGAGCGCCCTTGAAGGAGATAGAAAGCAGTAAGATTTTGGCCACGGCCAGAGCAGCATGAAAGTTGAAAACCGTTCATTACATTAGTCTCACTACTCCCCAGGAAGCTTGAAAACTTCGCCAGAGAAAGACACATGGATGGAGAGACGGGGCCGGGGGAAGGCCAGCAATCAGGCCGTCTTCTCCACTACTCTCTAGGGAGCTGCAGCAGTAGCTGTCCTGGCCCCGACCTCAGCCCTTTTCTGCCCGCCTGCATGATGCAGACGTTGATGCAGATACTGTGGGCTGCAAGAAGGGACCCGCGCCGTGAGCTCAGCCCCTTGCCCGCTCCGCCCACCCAGAGTTGCTGGAAGCGTCTTTCATGCTGTGGGAAGGCCTTGCCGCAGTTCTGACTGTGGACGTGGGAGTCTTGAGGCGGAGCAGGGCTGTGTCTCCAGGGGAGCTGTTAGCTACCACCCTGCACTAAAACGCGCTAGGGCGCGTGTCACATGGCGCCCTTGCTCCTAGGCAGCTATAATATAAGGCTGTAGATAAAGGGTAGAGAAGTCGCTGCTGCCGCTGAAGGACAGCTTCAGAGGACCCTGGGACTCTGGACTGCAGCTTCAGTTATGAGTGGATTTTTTTTCTTCTTCTGTAATTTAGGGAAGGATGTTCAGAGTCTCACTACTAGACCAGACTCGTAGTGATCTGCCTGTGTACAGCCTTCCCAGAGCTGGGACTATAGGCTCGCACCCCAGGGGAGGGGCCGGCACCGCAGGCCCGGAGATCGAACCCCTGACCCCCTGAGCTATTTGGCCAACCCTATGAGGCGGATGTTGGGGTCCTGGGTATTTAAAGCAATTAAAGGATGCAGGAAGGCTAGTTAGATGTGTTCAGAATCTTAGAATTGAGAGCAGTAGTGGAAGATCACGTTTTAAACACAGCTTGGCATCAAATTTTAAAGTAGTATTGTTAGTACATTTATACCGAGCACATCTGTCATCTGAGCCCTGTGCAGACACTCTGTGTATATCACAGTACTTCTGATCGTGTAATCCCCCTGTAAGCACAGCTCTCTATTTCTGTTTTTTCTATATTATATTTATTTTTCTAAATTGCTAAGGCTGGGCTCAAACTTGCAATTCTGTTGCCTCAGCCTCCCAGAGTGCTCAAATTATAGGCATGCACCACACCTGGCTGGTCGCTTTCACAGTTTTTCCTTCCTTGGGGTGCACTAACTTTTCTTATAAATTGTTAGTTTTCCACCATCACCCACCTCCATCACAACTGCTTCTACGGATGGCCAACTCACATCGAGAAAGAATGTATTTTCTTCATGCACACCACTGTCTTCATTTCCTAATGACAAGTCAGAGACTGTATTTTGGCATTTGAGAACCAGAAGAAAATTCACCTCTGGCAAGTTGGTAAATCACTTCCCAAAGAAAGAAGAAGTAGCAAAAGGCAGATTTTCCTGCTGTGCATTCTTACAATTCCAGCATACCATGATTTAAATTAGGTAAATTCTTTTCATTGCTGACCACATATTCCAATGGTCGCATTTATAAAGAAAAACTTGGACTGAGTGACCACTGAAAAAAATCAAACAAATAAGCTGAATGTGAAAATTCTACCCATTCCCACCTCGCGCTTCCTCTGTGCTCTCCTCCTCCTCTGGAGACCTCCCACTTGGTTCCTTACATGGTCACTCTGTGGCCTGCCCAGTGCCACTGTGGGGAGATTATATTTAGGTCTTTCCTGGGACTTGCCGAGGTCTTGGTCAGGTTGGGCAGAAGGGTGGAAGGCCAATATCGTTATTCTCCAGCCTTCCAAGCAAGTCCTCCTCACTTCTTCCCCTTGCCTGCAATGGCCAGGTGTCAGCTTCCTAAAGCCACGCCGTCAAGGTGCACATTGAGCCTGGCACAAGCTGCCATGCTGTCCTGTCCGGTCTGCATGGGCAGGAGCTTTCTGAGAAGGCTTTGCAAGTCCTGGGGCTGTGGCAGGAGATTTGCCAAGACCAGTGGTGGCTGAGAGCTGGGCCAGGGCTCCTCTGAGCCATCTCAGCGCTGGGCTTCGCAGCTGCAATCTGACCTCTAGAAAGACTCTTGGGGGGTGCTGCAGGTCCAGCAGATGCAGCAGGGGGCAGAGTCCTCTGTGCAGCACCCCACTCATGCAGGCAGTGACTTCTTTCTAACTGCAAGGTTTCCTAGCCTCTTGCTTCCACCCAGCTCCCTCCAGAATGAAAGAATGTAGTTTCAAGATGCAAAGGCCTCCTTCACTGGGATTCCCTTTTAGTCTAATAGTAGACATAAAATGAGTTGATGATGGAGGCATTTGAATTTCTTCCACCTGTGCCCAAGAGACCATTTTCAGCAAACAGTTAGAAAGAAATTCTCTTCCTTTCCTTTCCTTTCCTTTCCTTTCCTTTCCTTTCCTTTCCTTTCCTTTCCTTTCCTTTCCTTTCCTTTCCTTTCCTTTCCCTTCTTCTTTTTTCCTTTTCATTTTTTCTTCCTAGGCAGGATCTCCCTATGCAGTTCAGGCTGGCCCTGAACTCTCTCATTTAGCCCAAGCTGGGCTGTAACTCATGACAATCCTCTTGCCTCAGCCTCTGGAGTGCTGGCATTACATGTGTGTGCCACCCTGCCTGGCTTTCCTTCCTTTCTTCTGTGAGGTTTCTGTTCCATTTTTCCTTCTTCTTTCTTCCTTTCTTTTTCTCTCCCTGCCAAAAGTGTGCTGAAGTAAGCATAATTCACCTTGAAATCGATGAAGAAGCCGGGCCTTGCAAGGTCAAACAGCGTGACCACAGGCCTACCAGGAAGTGGCCAAGTCTAGTCTCTTGACTCACCAAGGCCAAGTGCATCCCCTCGACCGCACCAGGCCGAGCTCATTTCTAAGATGCTGGTGCACTCTGATGTCACAGATGGCACCGCTGACATCCTGAGCAACCTGCAGTGCACACACACGCTCTAGCTACAGCTTTTCTTTTTCCTGGGAATTGTAAACACAACTCACATTACTGGGATCTGGGCTCATTCAGCAGCCAGGAAAAGAAACAGATTACTGACTCTTTTGGGCTGGCTAATTTTCCTAGCACTGATTTATGCCTGTTGAGGAAGATGCCTTCTCAAGAGTGCAAGCCTCACCTGCTCGGTACAGTTGATTTCCACTGAGGCTTGCAGCGGAGTGCAGCATTTGCAGTGTTACCTGGCAGGCTCATGGGTTGGGGTGATGGATGGGAAGGGGGGCTCAGAAGGGAGCAGCAGGCCTGGCTCTGTGGGTGTGTGAAGCCCAAAGAGGCCACGTGCTGTCTTGGTGTGCAGAGATGGTCACACAAAGCCAACTGTAAAATCAGCTCTGACTACTTGGTTTCTGTTGCAGAGCTCAGAGGATGAATCCAGGTGGGTGGAAGAGCTCATGAAGATGCATACGGCTCGGGTGCGGGACATTGAGCAGCTCACCAGCCTGGATTTCTTCCGGAAGACCAGCCGCAGCTACCCGGAAATCCTGTCCCTCAAGACCTACATGCATACGTATGAGAGCGAGATTTAGTTTCCCAATCACATGCAGCGCAGTCTTATCACCTGGTGTATATTTTTATATTGTGTTTGTATTTATTAATTTGAACCAAGACATTAAAAAAAAAAACCTTAGTATTTTAATCCTGTACCAAATCTGACATATTAAGCCTGAATGACTCCACTGTTTTTCTCTAATGTTTGATTTAGGTAGCCTCATGTTCCAGGTAGAGCTTGTGATGCATACTGTGGCTTGAGATCTTAACGGGAGCTTCTAAAGGGGGCTGCGGATTAGAGATATGCATTGAGGGGATATTACTTTCCAACGCACAGTCACCACATGTAGTCCTGTACTGTACTGAAATACTGATTTTGTAAAGTTGCATTCATTTGCTGTTAACTATGACAGACGTATTTAAGCCTTATAGACCAATCCTAAATATAATAAATCACACGTTCAGTTTTTTCTGGGTTTGTTTGGGTTTTATTTCACTTAGAAATAGAAGGGTTTAGGTCAGGCATATTCATGCACATACAGAACACGATTCTTACACTGATTCTTCTCAGTTGTTTCCTTGCTATTTAATTACAGTGGCCCAGGAGAAATGTTTAGGTTTGTATCTGTGGGAAATTAGAGGGACAGATGGAGAAGACAACAGAAAGAACTCCTGAATGTCTCTTCCCAACCAGTTGACATTTGAAAATACTTTGGAAGGACTGTCTGTTTTGATCACATTGGTTCAAAAATATTCTAAGTATTGGGCTCAACTTAGACTGCATCGAGCACATGTTCTCCACAAGGGATCAACCAAAGAACTGTGGAGGTGATAACGAGAATGCAGACAGCTACGCTGACCTGCTTCATGGATGTGATTATTAAGTCAGGTAGAGAGTGATAAATGCTAAGGGAGAGGCCTGGTAAACACGATGCAACTGAATGGCACCTGGAGAGGGAGTTTAGAAGGACAGCTGTCGCTTTAAATGGTGGAAGGAGAACCACTGCAGTCTTTCCATCACAGAGAACGATGATGGATGTCTAGTACTGTCACTAAAATCTTAGTGTCTTACTCTTTTCTGAGTCTCCATTTGTAGTAGGAAGTGTACGTCCTCTGTGCAGAGTGTGTATGTGTACAGGACGCATCTGGTTTCTTTTTACTTCCTCTTCTATGAATTTGCTCTGAAAATACATCATTTTAAGAAGGAAAACAAGGGCCAACCAGATGGGCTCAGTGAACTAAAGTACCTGCTTAGGCAGAGTGCAACGCCCGGGTTTGATCCGTGGCATGCTGTGCCAGCTCCACTCTGGGGGTGCGCTGAGACGGCTGTTGAGACTGGGCGTGGTGGCATGCATCTGTAATCCCAGTGCTTGGGAGGTTGGATACAGGAGAATCTCTGAGTCTGATCTGTGCAGCAGGACCTTATAGACCCTATAGACTCTGTCTTAAATACAGGAAAAGAAGAGGAAAACATCATGTTAAACAATCATTGCATCAAAAATAAAGGATGGTACAGGGAATGTGGGCAAAATCATATGCACAGTAAGAGAAAAACTGACATTTAGGAAGTACAGCACTATGATGTGCTTCTGGCCCTACTCAAGACAGCTGCGTTTACTGAGTCCCTGCCATAGCCATGCTGCCTCTGCAGCACTTTCTATGCTTTATCTGCAAACTCAGAAGAATGGCCTGAGTAAGGTAGAAGTAAATTGGGCAGTGGCTCATCATTCATTCAATATTCTACAGTAGTTCATTAAACATCTACTGTGTACCCACAGGTATATTTTCCACTGGGAAATATATTGAATGAAATAAATGTGGTTCCTGGTCTCACAGAATTGATCAATGAGAGATCAATTTTAAGATGTTATTAAAAAGCTCTGAAGTTGAATGTGATATGTATGGTCAAGGAGTCCAGAAGATGTTGTGCAGGGGCAAAAATGGAAGAGGGTGTCGATGACTACCCTGCTAAGACCTGGCCCATGAGAGGATCCAGCTTCAGGGACAGTGGCATCAGGAAGGAGCATCTTGGGACGTAGCATCTTGGGACGTAGCAGGGCTGGGAAGAAAACAGGCATCCCAAACACTGTAGCAAGGTCAGGAGGGAGCAGTCAGGCACCCCATAGCCTGCTAGGCTCTATGGAGGCCTTCTGAGTCCATCCCAAGTGCCTCGGAAGCTCACTGAAAAGTCTCCAGCAAGAGCTGAGTTAAGATTTCAGTACACTGGCTGGGTGTGGTGACCCATGCCTGCGATCCCAGCACCCAGGAGGCTGAGGCAGGAGGATAGCTGGATAGCTTGTGGTCAGCCTAGATTATACAATGTGCTCAGTGACATCCTGAGCTATATAACAAGACCCTGTCCCAAAAAACCCCAAACCAAACAAACTACCCAACAGTAGGATTTCAAGGGAAAGAAGCTAATTCTATTTTTACAAAGAGTAATGAGCTCCTTGTTAAGCTGAATTTCTGTATCACCTCAGAGTGAACTCTTCTCAAAATAGGATAGGCCTGAGGCTTCTGGGGAGAAAAGGCACAAATTTACCTGAGTGCCGCTGCTCTATTTATATTCTTAGGCCAAGTCTTTCTTTCTTTCTTTCTTTCTTTCTTTCTTTCTTTCTTTCTTTCTTTCTTTCTTTCTTTCTTTCTTTCTTTCTTTCTTTCTTTCTTTCTTTCTTTCTTTCTCATAAATAGCTTCAGACCTAGAGGCAACATCAACCACCATGTATTTCAGGTAAGTGGCTCTGCTGATAAATGCATGTCCTTAATTGTGGGGTAGGCTGTGAAAGTCCTTGAATGGACAGGGACTCTGTTAAAATGAGGTTGAGGAGACTATTTTAATATTAAGACCGTGGTCCATTCATGTTTTCATGGACAAGTTGCAGCCCATTCACGAGCCTGGTGGTCCTCTTCCGGTGGCAACAGGCCCCTTGCTAGAATGAGCTCATTGTATGGGGTGGACCAGGAAGCCAGCCACACAGCTTCTCAAGGGGGAAAACATGCTGAATTATGTGTAGTAGGCTTTGCTTTGGAAAAGTCCTGAACAAAACCAGTGTTGGGTGCCAGATTGGTTTGTGTAACTGTGCCCAGAAGCCACAGCTCCCCACTTCCTGCGCTGGTGATTCCTTGTGCTGCTGGGAAGCAGAATCCAGATGGCCCCTGCTGGTCCTCTTCTTCCTCTGAGCCTTCCTGCTGCGTCAGGACCGGGCCTGGCAGGTGGGAAGTGGTAGAGGCCATAGGGATGCTCTCTTGGCTTCGAGAGGGGTTTCTTGGGACAGCAAGAAAGAGCATTCACAGGTTAGAAGTGGGGGCAAAGGACACTGCTGAAGGTCCAAACTGGGAGTGGTGGCAGGGCCCTTGGACTGCATTTCTAGGAAGTTTGTGTCCTTGACCCCTCTTGGCAGGGACAGCCTGCCCTGGCTGAGACACAAAACAGAGCTTCTCCTGCCTTCCTCCTCAGCCTGCTCTTTTTTGTCTTCTTCTTCTTCTTCTTCTTCTTCTTCTTCTTCTTCTTCTTCTTCTTCTTCTTCTTCTTCTTCTTCTTCTTCTTCTTCTTCTTCTTCTTCTTCTTCTTCTTCTCCCTCCTCCTCCTCTTTCTCTTCTTCCTGCTCCAGCTTTATGGAGGTAAAACTCACATAAAGGAATATATATATTTATAGCATAGGATTAGATAACTTCCCCCCAGAAATTATATTTAATAATCTTATTATATAAAACCAAGCACAATGTTTTATCAAGAATTCATACCAATTTGTATCTAGCTAGGAGTGCTTTCTTTATATTTTATATGCTAAATGTCCCCCCAAAACCTCATGCTGTTGTAGGTGGAGCTTTTCAGAGGGTATGTGAACATGGATTAAGGGTGTGGCACCAGGATAAAGAGTGTATGGTATGGGATTAGTCTATTGATTGGTTTAGCATAGCTTTGGGTGTGGATGATGGGAAGCCCACCATGAGTGTGGATGACTCCAACCCTTAGGCATGTAGCTTGGATGAGGTAAAAGAGAAAGGAAGGCTGCTGCTTCAGCTTCACCGTATGCCACTCTGCTTGGACTGTTTCTTCTCTGCCGTGCCTCCTTGCCTTGCAGCCAGCCAAGTACGGACTGAACCCTCTACAAATTTTGAGCCCTTCCCCCATTCATCACCTTTAACTTATAGATGTCAGGCATTACGTCTTAGACAAAAGAGAAGTAACCAAGGCACAAACAAAATGAAAAATGCATATTTATAACACATGTAAATTCACAGGATTTTAGAGATTTATGGGCTAGAAGAATCATAAATTTGTAATTTGAAACACACACACACACACACACACACAGAGGGACACACACTTATATTCAGCCCCTACCATCTAGCTAGTGAAAGATCCACTACACCCAGCCATTTATTTTCTCATGACCACTTGTGACCTCCCTCCATCCCACCCCTGTTCCCAAGGCCCTCTACTTGCTGTCCCTGTGCACTTGTGAGCACTTTGTAGAGCGTGGTGCTGACAGGATGGGAAAGCCTGCGTTTCCTGTCTGGCTTCCTGCCCTCCGCACAGTTGCTCTGAGACTCCTTGAGTCCAGGGGGCATGGTCTGTTCGTCTTGGATTGTTAAGTAGTGTTCCATTATCTAGATAAAAATTTTCTCATTCATCTGGTGGTGAACAATGGGGTTATTTTCAGGTTTTAGTGTTTATAGACAAAAGCCTGTTAGGAACACATGTTCTAGGGTCTTAGTACGGATGTGTACTTTCTTCTTTCTTTGGTAAATGCCTGGGTGTGGGATTGTTTGATTCTACAGTAGATGGGATATAACTTTCACTCTTAAGGTAATTGGCAGACTTTTCCAAAGTGCTTGTTGTGGTTGCTATCCCTCCCAGTGGCGTGTGAAGCTGCCTGTCCCTCATGTTCTCCACAGCTTGGGGTGGTGGCCCTCCTTGTATCTATTCCAGTAGATGATTAATGGTGTTTTAGTGTTTTAGTTTGGATTTTTTTTTTTTCCGAACTGGGGATTGAACTGAGACCCTTGCATTTGCCAGGAAAACACTTATCCTACTGAGCCATCTCCCCGGCCCCAGTTTGGCTCTTTCTAATGCCCACTATTAAGCATCTTTTCATCTGATTGCCTGCCATTCTTATATTTTTTTGTAGGATGTGTCTGTTAAAATGTCTTGGTCATCTAAAACATTGAATTATTTGTTGAGATTTTTAAAAGGTCTTCTTACGTCCTAGATTTGGATTCTCATGTATTTTACAACAATATTTTGCCAGTTTGAGTGTGACAAACGGAAGCTGTCATTCTTATCCTTGTTCTTTTTTCCCTGGGTTGTTTTTAGGTTTTTCATTTGTCATAGGCTTCTTTGTCTGTGACGCTGGGCATCAGACCCCGGGCCTTGCCCGCACCGTGCCACCGCAGTAGCCTCCGGCCTCCTCTGGAGACTGTGTGAGTCCATGGTTTTCATCCAACTGAAAATGTAAATCTATTCTTCCTTCCAATTTTATTTTTGATTATTTCACAGATTCACATTAATATTTGGTTTATTGAATTTGTTCCACGGTTAATGTATAATTGGGATTTTTTTCTTATGAATTTCATTTCATAGAGTTTCTATTGCTATGTCTCAAACTCACCAGTCTTTTCTTCTGGTTTTAATTGCATGGTGTATTTTTGATCTCAGAGTTAATAATTTTTATCTATCAGGATTCAGCTGGAATGTTTTTGTGTCTTCCATAACCTTACTCAAAGTGTTTTAACTTTTTTGTAGCTTCCTGAATATGTAGAATATAACTTCAACGGTAGTTTTAATGTCAGAACCTACAAACTCTAATCATCTGTAAAGTATCTGGGTCGGTTTCACCTGACTGATTGCTCTGTTTGCTATAAGATGTACTTTTCTTCTTACCTGGAAATTGTGTGTTTTATGTCAGATATTGAAATTTCTAGCTTTTATATATACTGGATTTCTGCACTCCTTTAAATACTCTTAGCTGGGCAAGGTTGCTCACACCTGTAATCCCAGCACCCTTGGGACACTGAAGAGAAAGATGGGAGTAAATCTGAGGGCAGCTTGGGCTACAGAGAGACCTTGTCTCAAAAATATATAACTCTTGAGCTTTATTCTATGTGTTACTTTTTGGGGAGGAAAAAACTTCTTGTAAAATTTTCTCAGGAACAGAAAGCTTGTGTGTTTGTTTTTAAACTCTGTTATATGTGATAATAGCTGTTTGTAATGAGGTCCAAATGGTGCAGGGCACCCCTTCTCCCTGACCTTTGATAATGCTCTGAGTAAAGCTGGCTGGGGATATAGCTCGGGGGCACAGGCACTTGCCTGGAAAGTACAAGGTCCTGAGTTCGCTTCCTGTACTTAAAAAAGGAAGGAAAGAAGAGATGAGTGAATCTGGCGCATGAAGAGCTTTTGCTCTATGTGTGGGGAACAGCTGCATCACAGTCCCTGGGCACGTGCTGGGCACAGTTCCCCTGGTCCTTAGGTGACAGACAGTTCCCTGGAAGCCTGGGCAGGATTCTCAGGGATGGTGAGGGCTGACCTGAGCACTAGAACCTTGTGGCTTCTGGAATCATCTTTGTACACCTGTCATCCCTGGATCTGCCCTATACAGGCCCCATCTTGCTATCTCTGGAGCCCTGATGTCGTCTTCCCAATTTTAAGAGACGAGAGCTGAGCTGTCCCGCTCCTCCAGGCAGGGACCGTGGATGAGCACAGGGCTGTTTCACTGGTCAGGACCTCTCAGGAATCACCACCCTTAACTGTCTGATGTCAATGTCCTGAGTGTCCTGAACTTTGCTCAGCTCTTTCCCTGTTCTGGGCGGCAGAGCACACCTGCTCTCTCCCTCCAGCTTTATCAGAAGTGGACCTGCTGTTCTTGATCTCTGAAGGCTGGACTTGCTCATCTTTATATTCCCCACATCCGTAAGCACCCGGCCTTCACTCTATCAGGTAATGCATAGGTTTTTGCAAAACCAAATTCAGGTAATATTGAATTTAATTAACATTTAATGACATGACTAAGGCTGAGATAGCATGGCTAACGCACAACGCACAACATTGATTTTAAGTTTTAAGACCCTCTGTGTATGGTGGGCCATGAATATATATTAAATACAATTATGACATAAAATATACTTAATGGAGCTGAAAGGAAGAAATCTACATCTTGATGTAGAGATTGGCATTCAACGAGCAAGAAAATATAATTCTTTCACTACTTGTGATAATTTTGAAGTCCATTTTAAACTTGTTTTATAAATGAGCACTTCCGTGTCTCAGATGCATATTTAACCGTCCATGTTCATGTAAGTCAGGATCAGAGGTGCAGCGTGTGACTTTGTCTCTGACTCTGAGACCTGCTCCGCACCCCACCGGGTTGCCCCGCAGGAAGGGAGGCATAGGTCCAAAGAGGCCTGCGAAGTGCCATGAAGGCACTAGAAGGAAGTCTTTTTCTTGCGGAAAATGGAAGAGGTCAGCCTTAGCTAACACTTGAAAAGATGGGCATTTTGAGAAGTAACAACACACATAGGGAATCAGAAGCCAGTGTCAGGCCATGCAGTGCTGCTGGGTTGAGTGCTGGGCTGTTGGGGTCAAACTGAGCTCTGGTAGCAAAGGGATTTGTTGTAGGAACCGAAGCTTCATTCCTAAGGCACTGGGCTGCCTCTACACGTGCTGGGGACTGATGGGCCAGGCTGTGAGGCAGAGAAGGCCTTCTCACTCCAAGGTGCAGCCCGTTGGCTAGGCATGTGCGAGAATGTGAGTGTCACTTGTCTACAAGGAGCAGGGCCCAGGAAAGTCCGCAGCACTGTGGACGGGAAGGGGGAAACACTGACAGACGGACAGGACATTCACTGACCATCACAAGGAGGGAGGGGGACGGTGCAGAGGCTTTTCATTTTGACAGCGAGGGTGATGCTGGGAGCACTCACCAAGACTGCTAAGTGGAGGAAGGCAGGGTAACCAAGAGCAAAGGCCACAAGGGAGTCGGCCTAAATGCTTGGACCTGAGTTCCTATCATTTTCATCCATTAAGAAAGGTTGCGAGGGGCTGGGGAGATATCTCGGCAGTCTAAGTGCCTGCCTGGCAAGCGCAAGCACCTGGGTTCAATCTCTGTCACTCTATGTCATGTGGCCCCTGGAATACAGGGTGCACTGAGCCAGCCACCGAAGTCAGGCATGGTGTCACACACCTGTAATCCCAGAGCTGAGGAGGCTGAGACAGGAGGATCACTGCAAGTCTGAGGTGTGTAGTGAAACCCTGTGCCAAATAAATGAACAGATT